>WYDI02023377.1:0-70247 GCA_009867235.2 Psittacus erithacus | reverse complement strand
CCCTCTGGATGGCATTCCTTCCCTCCAGCGTATCAACTGAACCACACAGCTTGGTGTCATCAGCAAACTTGCTGAGGTCATACTCAATCCCCCTGTCCATGTCACTGACAAAGATGTTGAATAAGACTGGTCCCAATACCGATCCCTGAGGGACACCACTCGTTACTGGTCTCCAGCTGGACACCGAGCCGTTGACCACAACCCTTTGCATGTGGCCATCCAGCCAGTTCTTTATTCACGAAGTGGTCCATCTATCAAACTGATGTCTCTCCAATTTAGAGACAAGGAAGTCACGTGGGACAGTGTTGAACACTTTGCACAAGTCCGGGTAGATGACATCAGCTGCTCTGCCCTGTCCATCAGTTCCGTAGCTCCATCATAGAAGGCCACCAAATTGGTCAGGCAGGATTTTCGTGGGTCTTCAAGGCATAAAAGCTCTGAAAGAAGTTTGGAGGACATAACTTTGATGCAGCTTTTCTGCAATTGGATGGCAATTCTTCAGTTTGTTTAAGCAGATCAAGGTTGTATTTCTGTCTGACTTTAATTTTATTGCATATCATGTAACTAGGTGGTATTACCCTCAATAATGGTTTCATCCTGATCAGTGAATTTAATTCTTATATACAGTGCCTAACCTGTACCGTAATAATACTTGCATGTAACTGATAGAGTTTTTGCCTTGAGGAGTTCCCAGGAGTCTTAGTTACAGGCTCATTGCACTAGGCATTGTACAACAGAATAAAAAGATTTAATTGTATAGACTACATTGAATAGAAAAGAAAGACATGTATTACAGGTAATATTTAATATGACCTAAGTATTCATCTTAGCAAGTTCATAATTTGAAGAGATTTTTAAGATTTTAAAGGCAGGGGCTACTTCTTAGTATGAACAAATTATAAAAGTTAATTAGAAAAAAACCCCTAACACATTATTTTTATTTACTGCTGGATGCCTGTGACTATTTTTGGTACTGGATTAATGTCTGCTGTGTAAGTGGGAGCTCAGACAGAGCCCTTGGTGCTTGGCTAGAACACAGGTTCTTAGATAGAACCTGGCAACCCTGCTCACTCTTTTCTGCTTTCCTCTTGCAATTAATAATTGACTTCTCACTGTCATAGTTTTGTGACTAAAAGATGGTGAGAATTGTGATGCCTTTGCTGAACCTCCTATCTCTTGTGTCTGAGGAGGTGAAGAACAGATCAGCAATTGTCCTTGAAATGGTTGGTCCAATATTGATGTACTGCCAAAGCACACATGATGTTTGACTGTTTGGGGACATTGGAGGTAGGGACACAGGTGAATTCATAATCAGATGTATATAATGAGTTGCCAGACTTTTTGGAAAACTAGTGAATTGGGTTAGCATGTGCAGGGAGCTGATCTGCACCTTGGAGAAAAGAAGCCAAGAGCTGAGGTACAGCATTGTTTTCATTTTAATGGTGGGAATGGTTGTTTGACTGTTGTGTAAAGATAAAGAGCCTTTTAAATATGAACTTCTGCTTTCAAGTGCACTCCAGTAGCCGTGCCACTTAAGCAGTTCCTGCTGTGTCCGTTTTGCTGGTACAGATGTTTGTGTAACGATACAGTGAATGGATCTGTCAGTTCAGAAATAGCTTTTCTCCCTTGCAGAATTACTTCTCGACCATATTGGTTTCCTGAGCCGGATTGCTGCATGATTGCCTGTGTTAGCACCACACAAGAGGCTGGACCTCTTCAGCTAGTGCATAGAGGACTGACCCTATATGTGAAACCAAAATTATTGGTTTCATCTTTGACCTGAAATGGAATCTGATTTGCATAGGTTCTTATTAAAAGAGTGGTATTAGGAATGTAGATAGAGAACTTTCAGCAATCAGTTGGTGGATTTTGGAAAGCTGTTTAAGTGCATCCGTAATGTTGATTGAGACGAAGACCAATGACATAGTAATAACGTGAACCATTCCATGATTCTGTGAAAATGAGATCTGTAAAATCACATAATTCTGCTGAACTTTGATGATGACTTACATGTCTAAAGCTGCATGTTTTAATAGTACCACAACTTTAATACCAGCTTATAAGAAAATTTTGTTTCTGTCAGTTATTTCTTCGTGTTTAAGAATATCAATTTAATGGTACACTTTACTCAAAGTACAGAGCTAAACTGGAGTTAGTATTTGAGTTCTATAGTGAGTAAGGAATTCAGATGCAGAAAATCTGCTTGGGTATTTTTTAGTATTGTCCACATTTATTTATTCATAAATTGTGGGAGTAGAGGAAGAAGTGGGCAGTCAAATAATAGCCACAGGCAAAATGCTGATTATTTTTTGTTGTTGCTTGTTTATATGATGCCTTTTAATGTAGCAGTATATAATATTCCGAGTATATCTGCTCATGTCTGCCCTGTGAGATAGGAAGATGGAATGACTCAGGCTTAGTAACATTTTCTGTGGCCACTTAGGGAAATATATGAAATGAGAAGTGAATGTAGATGTTATCTAGCACAATAATCCTCAGAACATTCCTCTCTCAAGTGACAAAGCTCAGTGTGTTCCTTCTGCCATCCTTATCTATTCTTTGCCCATTCTGTGAGAACCAGTTCCTTAATTGTTTGGATTTAAGCTCATGCAGACTGACTTTCTAAAAGGCTGTACAGATGTTTTAATGGAAGAGGCATAGTGTCTCTGCAAAATGATGGAAATGGGTTACAGTCACTTGGCCAAACTTTTAACTCATTTGAGGAATTTTTTATGAAGATTTTCATTGAGCAAGACAAAATTTAGGGGTTTTGTCACAACCAGCATTAGCAGTGATGTGTTGATAGTAGATATTATTAGACACTTCAGCATGTGTAATAACTACATATAGGTGCTTTAAGATCATCTAGTTCCTCCTCCTGCCATGGGCAGGGACGCCTCACACTAGATGGTGTTGCCCAGGGCCTGTCCAGCTGGCCAGGAACACTACCAGGGATGGAGCATTCACAGCTTTCTTAGGCAGCCCATTCCAGTGCTTCACCCCACACACAGTAAGGAACTTCTTCCTTATATCCAATCTAAACTTCCCCTGTTCAATTTTAAACCCATTGCCACTTGTTCTGCCGCTACAGTCCCTGAGGAAGAGTCCCTCTCTGGCATCCAAATAACTGTATACCTGCAAAAATGAGGGTTAGAAACTTGGCCTTGGTGATGGAAGTGACACTCAGTACATGGAAATCTCTTTTCCTGTATTTCAGGCTTAATTCGGATCCTGGAGATCGTTTACTCACAAATTATGCCACTGAGTTGCTCATACTCAGGTTCTGGCTTGATGGGGTTTGGTTGTGGGTGTGCTCTGCTACTTTAAGAAGATACAGTGAGGAAGGACAAAAATGGCGATTTTTGCATCATGTATGGGTTATGACTAGAAATGGCTATGGAGATGTATGTATATCTTTGTTATTTGCACAGCATTTAGCAAAGAAGTATTTTAATCAGAATCTTAAGCACTCTAGAGAAGCCCCACTTATTCATGTACTTTTTTTTTTATACTGTGGCAAATGCTATCTTACTGTTTGTCACCTGCCTGTAACTACATTTTCTTTCCTGATAAGCATGCTAGGAAGTGAGAGGTCTTTGACAGATCACCGAAAATATATTACATTTGACTGCTGCCTGAGAATTCTCTGCACAGATGGGTCACAGTCGTCAACCCAAATCTAAAGAAAATTTAGCGAAGCAGAAAGACCTCACTTATGTCCTAGAGAATTAAGTGGTGCTGGTTTCATTTGCTCCTTTACAGGCTTATCATTAAGAATTAAGCATATCCCCACAGTATTTTTGGGTTTTAGCTTGCTTGTTTTGAGCTGTCTGTCTGTAATGATGCACTACTATACTGGCATCAGTGTTACGTGGGAAGATCTGGGCAGCTGTCCTGTATTTGTCCAATCCTTGGTAATTGGGACCAAAAAAGCTTTCAAGATTTATGTGGATTAAAAAAACCTAGTGCAGTATGTTGCAGAAGATCATTTCACACAGTAAGTCTTGGTGTGGGAGTACTGATGAACACTGCTAAACAGCAGTGGTTCGGGGCAGTCTCATATACATGCAGGAACCGTTGAAAGGTGCTTACATGCTGTTGACTACCATTTGATAATCTTGCTCACAGTAGGATCACAATGCGGTAGCTCCATATTTTGAGGAACTCCTATATTAACATAAGTTCTGCAAGGCTGTTTTGGACGATTAAACAAGAAAAAAATCTGCATTGTAAATGTGCTTTAAAATAAGTTCATGTGGAGAAGGTAGGTTGAAAGACCATCTGAAATAACTTTAGATGTTTCACAAGTAAGTCCAGGTGAGATATGGATAAGAAGACCTACTGGTTCTCTCTAGTCGTGACTTCTGTGCAGTGATTTCGTAAGTGAGGCTGTTTTCTTATCAGCCACACAAGCTTGTTAACATACTCCCTTTGTTCCTACTGGGTTGAAGGCAAATTTTGATTACTGGGCTACTGGGGAGGGAACAAATGTGTGGGAGCAGAGTGAAGCTGCTGAGCGTAGTGAATGTACTCTAATCTCTAGGTGGATATGCTTACATGGCTCTAGCGCTACAGGCTATACATAATTGAGGAGAATCACAAAGCTTTAGTGAGAGCTACATGCACATGTAGTGACAGTGTAGGTGTGACACTGGAGTAGTGAAAGCGGTATCAGAATCTCACCTTCCCTTTGAATAAATGAGGAAGGCTTTGGGTGGTTTTTGTTGTGTGAGTTGGAAGACACTGTAAATGTGTGTAATTTGTGGATGTTGATTGGGCACTTGGAGGTGGGACTTGTCCCCTTCTGCTGGGGGTGGGATTATGGACGTATGCCACTATTATGGAGTTCTACATGACTGTGTTGTAGTCTGTAGTCACCAGCTGGTATATGGTTCTCTAGAGTTCCTGCATGTGGAGGAGTATGTACCAGCTGAAAATCTTTTCTTTAAAGACTTCCATGAAGAATTTAATCAAATAGATATATTTTTTTCCTGTGAATCAAGATAGACTTTGAAGGTCTTATCTGTCTGAATATATTTTATTAACAGGGCTTGCCCATGGAATTAGTCTCAGTGGTTTTCTGAGAACATAGCACTTAGATCTAAGTACTTTACAGGTCTGTTTTTATTAAGAAAGATTATTATGATAGTAATTGTAATAGTCCTGTATTTATAGTACATTAACGACAGGAATGTGCTCTGTGTCTGAAGTTATCAATGGTGTAATGGATTGAAGCACCTCCTGTTATTAATGAAATGCCTTTTTTTTTCCTGTTTGTTTTATTGGTTGCGATTCTACTGTTGTGTTACTCAAGCTCCTTGTGAGATACTCAAAGCAAGCATTGTTCTGTAGGAGACATGAACACAGAACACATTTGCTTAGGGCAGCAGTGATTTAAGTTCTGTGGATGAAAACTTTTCATTTATTTGTCAAGGTAAAATTCAAGATTAAAAAAACCCCAAACAAACAAATCCCCAGTAAACTGAAGGATAAAAACATGTTTGAGTTAATGTATATATCTTCTGGACTCAGAAAAGATTTTGTGTTTGCATGAGATTATGAAGGATAGAAATTTGTGCCTCAGGTTGATCTTTACTGGATCTGTGTTCCTAAAAGTATTTTCCGACATCTTCTGCTGTTTCTGTTCCATTATGTAATTAAAATTATTCTTTTTAATAGTGAGGAAGTCTTAAGGATATTTCCTACCATTGTTAAAGCATGTTAGTAGTTTTCAACTCTTTGTTAGTATTATAGAAGAATGAATATCATCAGTGACAAAAGTTTTTGTCTGATGTAATGCAAGAGAGACTTCCTGAGGCCTCATTCAGACTATGCAAAGTAAGCTTTAGTAAAGTCATTTAAAAATGAAGCTGAGATTCTGGGAGAGACTGAGGCTGTGATGAGGATGGAAATGTTGCTTTCATGAGAAAAGGATGCAGAGCGCTGACTGCCAGGGCGTGCACGTCGTCTCCATGGCACGAGTGTTGCTGATTGCAAAGTCCCAAAGTGCTTATCTAGAGAGAAGCTGCTTTCTAACATCTGCCAGTTACAGTAAATGTTCTCCTACTTTTAGTTTGGTAACTCCCTTTTACTTCAATGTGTTTTCTTTCCTGCTTTTATTATTTGGTCCTATTTTTCATCTTAACAGCAAGCCGTACAAAAAGGGAGAAAAAAGCTTGCCTTAGGTATCCCAGTTTTGAGGGCAGAAGCTTCAGACTGATGAAACATCAGAGGGAATAACTGGCAAAAAGGAGAGGTTTCTCCATAAGAAACCCAAACTGGATTGGCATTCATAGTGTTACTTAAGTGATATATGTAGTCTTTAAAATGCTAGAACAGTGGAAGTTCAGCAGAGCAGCAGACCTTTCTTATAGTATGATACTTATAAGAGTATAAAATAACAACGGCAGTCAAGTTGACTTTCAGGAAGGGAAAGACAGAACTGGAATTAGTAACAATTTGAAAGTTCTCTTCTGATTCTAGTAGATGTTTCAGTAGTATTCTGGACATCAAGCTGCATGAACCAAGGCTGTAACACAAAGATGCCATTGAGTTAGCTGAGAGGGATTGTGGAGACATGTATGGCGGGGTTTTTTGTGGGTGTGTTCTGTAGCCCGCATGCACAGATAGTAGAAACCCAGCTATAACTAGGATGCCTTGCTGAGTGACTCTAAAGGTAAAGTTAGAGCTTTCTGTATCTAACTTAAATATTAATTAAAATATATAATACATATTGAGAGCCAGATAGGAAAAGAGCATGGTGCTAGACATCACCCGCATCTCCTCATTTGTGTGCCTGCTTTGTTGGGGCTCTTTGGCGATCTACTTGAACAAAACTTTTTAAGTGCAAAGCTAGGCTTTAATTTAAGTGGGTTCAGTTGAATGTGGTAAGCACAAAACATGACTAAATGAGAAAACGTAATTCAAGTCTTCCAGGAAGTCTCCAGTCTGAGGAGTCAGTGTTCTGTTTCCTGGAAAAGTATGAGCATTGTCTTAACGTCTGTTTAAAGGAAGGGCTCTTTCCAGGTGGCTTTGTCCAGTTTGTTTGCAGGAAGAGAAGACCGTAAGGTGTTTCAGAAATTTAATGTTTTTCTCATCTGTTTATTGATTTTTATTTATTTAAGTAATAATGATGACAGGGTATATGCATATACTTGTTCATTAGCATACTTAATGTGTGTAGTGATGTGTTAGGCTTTTACAAAGGGGCTAGCCAGGGTCCCCAAACAATTTTACAGCTGTAAGGCTAGTCCTTGACGGAAGAGTTATGATTCCACATACTGAAAAATAAATTGAAGTACATACAGAGCCTTCCTGAAGTGCATTTGCTTAAGAGTTAATTATGTAAATGTAGATGGTCATGCATGGTATTCCAAAGTATATATTTTGCCTGATAAATGTTTTCAGTTAAGTGTCATTCAGGCTTAATATTAAAGTCCCAAGAGATGAAGTTGTAGACCCTTCTGCTCAAAGAGGAGTGGACTTGTGCTGACTTTCCATGGGGGGAAGTACCATGTGCTGTCTTGCAATGTTCCTTTTCACCAAAGAGTTCCTGGGTAGTCAGGAACAGAGCATGGAGCTGTCATCTGTTTTTGGGCATGCTAGTGCCAGTTCTTTCAGAGGCTCCCATAGATCCTTTAATTTTAGTATCTTGGTTTGAGCTTTGATCAGTTGGATCTTGCTTTCTAAGAGATTCTCCCAAAATGAACTATGGGCCTTGGATATAATTCCTGCAGTAGATCCAAGTGTGGCTTGAGTGTGTTGCAGGTTTCTTGTTGCATCTTTAAACACGGTAGCAAATGCTTGATTGCTATTACCAGTATTAACCATGAAAAATAGCTGTAGTGTAAGGATTGTTCTTCATTGCTTTGTAAAAGTATTGTTGGAAGTTTGTTTCTTCAGGGGCACATAAACAGATACAGTTAGTAAATGCCTGCAGGGAATTAGTAATGCTGAAAATGTGCTCCAGCTGGTAGTAGGCTAGTGATTTCTGTTCTCGAAAGTGAGTGATTCCTCTTACTTGCACTACCTAGAAGGGTGGAAAGTTGCAAGGAGAGAGGATACACACTGATGTAGGAAACAAATGCTTAATTTTAATAGCCATTAAAACAATGAAATCGAGCAGTGGTGTCAGTGTGACTGGGAGATGTGGATGCTATACCTTTTTTTCTCTCTTTTTTCTCCCCATTTAGGGCTTTGCAGTTGCTGGTTGGCTGCTGAACAGCATGCAGTCCTTTCGGGAGCAAAATAGTTATCACGGAAACCAGCAGAGCTACCCGCAGGAAGTGCACAGTTCATCCCGACTGCAGCAGTTCAGCCCCCGGCAGCAGGCCCAGATGTTCCAGGGCTTTGGAGGAGGTGCCGGCAGTGGACGTCGCGGAGCAACAGGAGCCTCTACAGCAATGCCTGGTGAAAGCTCTGGCCATCAGAGCTATCAAGGTTTCAGAAAAGAAACGGGAGAGTTTTACTATATGTCTGCCAATAAGGATCCAGTAGTGTCAGGAGGGCAGCAGCCACCTCAGCGCAGGCCTTCTGGACCAGTTCAGAGCTATGGCCCCCCTCAAGGGAGTAGCTTTGGGAGTCAGTATGGAGGTGAGGGACATGTGGGCCAGTTTCAGACACAGCACTCGACCCTTGGGGGTGTATCCCACTATCAACAGGATTATACTGGTCCTTTTTCTCCAGGGAGTTCCCAGTATCAGCAGCAGGCTTCTAGCCAGCAGCAAGTGCAGCAGCTGAGGCAGCAGATCTATCAGTCTCATCAGCCTTTACCCCAGGCTTCCAGCCAGTCTGCTTCTAGCACCTCACACCTGCAGCCCATGCAGCGTCCATCCACCCTGCCTTCCTCTGCTTCTGGATACCAGTTACGAGTGGGTCAGTTCAGCCAACACTATCAGCCACCTTCATCGTCGTCGTCCTCCTCATTCCCATCCCCACAGCGTTTTGGCCAGTCAGGACAGAATTATGACGGAAGCTACAGCGTGAATTCCAGCTCGCAGTATGAAGGCCATGCTGTGGGTTCCAATGCACAGGCATATGGGACCCAGTCAAACTACAGCTTTCAGACTCAACCAATGAAAAGCTTTGAGCAGTCAAAGCTGCCCCAAAGTGGGCAGCAGGGGCAGCAGCAACAGCACCCACCTCAGCATGTAATGCAGTATTCAAATACTGCCAACAAGCTCTCTCTTCAAAGTCAAGTGGGACAGTACAGCCAGACCGAAGTTCCTGTAAGGTCACCGATGCAGTTCCACCAAAACTTCAGTCCGATCTCTAATCCATCTCCTGCTGCATCTGTGGTTCAGTCTCCAAGCTGCAGCTCTACCCCTTCTCCACTCATGCCAGGTGGAGAAAATCTCCAGTGTGGGCAAGGCAACATGTCTATGGGTTCTAGAAACCGAATCCTGCAGATGATGCCTCAGCTGAGTCCTACACCATCTATGATGCCAAGCCCTAATGCTCATGGAGGAGGATTCAAGGGGTTTGGGATGGAAGGACTGCAGGAAAAAAGGCTCACAGATCCAGGGCTGAGCAGCCTCAGTGCTCTAAGTTCTCAAGTGGCCAATCTGCCCAACACTGTCCAGCATATGTTGCTTTCAGATGCCTTGGCACCTCAGAAGAAAAGTTCCAAAAGGTCATCCTCTTCAAAGAAGGCCGACAGCTGCACCAACTCAGAAGGCTCCTCCCAGGCAGAGGAGCAGCTCAAGTCTCCCCTAGCAGAGTCCCTTGATGGTGGCTGTTCCAGTAGTTCAGAGGATCATGGAGAAAGAGTGAGACAGCTGAGTGGCCAGAGCACCAGCTCAGATACCACTTACAAAGGGGGTAACTTAGAGAGATCCAACTCCTCACCAGCACAGGGCTCTCAGAATGAGCCATCAAAACTCAGCAGCAGCCCTGCAGCTAGGGAAGATGTGGCCTCCCCTGGTGCGAAGGAAGCTGTGGTGGCTGTAGAAAATGCCCCCAAAGTGAATGAAAAGGCAGTTGGGGTGATTGTCTCCCGGGAAGCCATGACAGGAAGAGTAGAAAAGTCAGGTGGACAAGATAAGCCTGCACAGGATGATGCTTCCACAGCCACTCAGGCACCAGCTAGTGCTAGTGGAGCAAAAGAAGCTGGGCAGGCAGGGACACAGCCAGAAACTCAAGGAGGAAGCAAAGGGAGCAAAAGTGGAGATAACACTAACCATAACGGAGAGGGAAACAGCCAGCCTGGTCATGCAGTTGTTGGGCCTAATTTTCCTGCAAGAACAGAACCTTCAAAATCTCCTGGCAGTTTAAGGTACAGTTACAAGGATAACGTAGCAGCAGGTATACAGAGAAATATCGGTGGCTTTCCACAGTATCCTTCTAGTCAAGAAAAACTGGATTTTCCAGGGCACAGTGAGCGCAAAGGCCGGAATGAGAAGTTTCCCAGCCTCCTGCAGGAGGTCTTACAGGGGTACCACCACCACCATCCAGACAGAAGGTACTCCAGGAACGCACAAGAACATTCTGGGATGGCTGGGAGTTTGGAGGGAGCCATGAGGCCCAATATCTTAATCAGTCAGACCAATGAATTGACCAATAGAGGCCTCTTAAACAAAAGCATGGGGTCTCTCCTGGAAAGCCCTCACTGGGGTCCCTGGGATAGGAAGTCTGGCAGTGCAGCTCCTGATATGAAACAGATAAATCTAGCTGATTACCCTATTGGTAGAAAGTTTGATGTGGAGTCTCAGTCTTCTGCCCATGAAGGGGGAACACTCTCAGAGAGGAGGTCAGTGATCTGTGACATATCTCCATTAAGGCAGCTTGTCAGAGATCCTGGCCCTCACCCAATGGGGCACATGGGTCCTGAGGGCAGAAGTGGAAGGAGCGAACGTCTTGCCCCTGGCTTGAGCCAGTCAGTAATACTCCCTGGTGGTTTAGTATCCATGGAAACCAAGATGAAAGCTCACAGTGGGCAAATAAAAGAAGAAGATTTTGAACAGTCAAAGAGCTCAGCTAGTCTGAACAGTAAAAAAACAGGAGATCATTGTCATCCTGCTGGCATCAAGCATGAATCTTTCCGAGGAAACGCTAGCCCTGGAGCTGCAGTTTCCGATGCTGCCCCAGACTACATTCCCCAGCAGGACAGCAGATCAATGCAGATGAGACGAGGACCTGGAAGAACTGGAAGCAGCAGGGGCAAATCACCTTCTCAGTTTCAGGATCTTGCTGATAAACTGAAAATGTCACCAGGCAGAAGCAGAGGTCCAGGGACAGATCTGCATCACATGAACCCACATATGACACTGTCTGAAAGAGTCAACAGGGCTTCCTTGCATTCTGCTTACCCTCAGAATTCAGAAGGCCCATCTTTGGCTTCAGCATATCACACAAATGCTAGGCCTCATGCTTTCAGTGACCCTAACCAGAGTTTAAATTCCCAGTACCATTACAAGAGACAGATGTACCAACAACAGCAAGAAGAGTACAAAGATTGGGCAAGCAGCGCTGCTCAGGGTGTGATTGCTGCAGCTCAGCACAGGCAGGAAGGAGCAAGAAAAAGCCCAAGACAGCAGCAGTTTCTAGAAAGAGTGAGAAGTCCTGTAAAAAACGACAAGGATGGAATGATGTACTTTCAGGGTAGCTCTTACCATGATACTGGAAGCCAGGAAGCTGGTCGCTGTGTTATGGGGAGTGACAGTACTCAGACCAAATGTACCGAACTGAAACATGGCAACCAGAAGTTGCAGCATCATGAATCTGGTTGGGACCTCTCTCGGCAAACTTCTCCAGCTAAAAGCAGTGGCCCTCTTGGACCCAATCAAAAAAGATACTGCCCTCAAGAAAGCGATGGTCATCGACGAGAAGAATCTACAGATTTGCCCAAGCCAAGCAATGCCATGCTTAGGCTTCCTGGCCAGGAAGACCAGTCTCCTCAAAATCCATTAATTATGAGGAGGAGAGTCCGTTCTTTCATCTCGCCTATCCCTACCAAAAGACAGCCACATGACATGAAGCACAGTGGCAGTGAAGATAAAGGGCGTCTGATGACTTCAGCAAAAGAAGGAGCTGATAAAACGTACAACTCCTACGCCCATTCATCTCAAAGCCAAGATATTGGCAAGTCGGTTGCAAAGGGAGATTCCTTCAAGAATCTGCCAAGTCCTGATAATAGGAATTGCCCTGCTGTTTCCCTCACAAGCCCGGCTAAGACCAAAATACTGCCTCCAAGAAAGGGGCGAGGATTAAAACTGGAAGCTATTGTTCAAAAAATTACATCTCCTAATATTAGGAGAAGCGTTTCTACCAACAGTGCTGAAACTGGTGCAGATACTGTCACTCTTGATGACATCCTGTCCCTTAAGAGTGGACCTGAAGGAGGAAATATGACTGGACATGGACCAGAGGCTGAAAAGAGAAAAGGAGATGTGTCAGATCAAGTGGGGCCAGCCACCCAGGACACAACTGGTGAAATACCTCTTCCAAGATCCTCAGAAGAGTGGCAAAGCAGTGAGGATGATAAAAACAAGAAAAAGGTCCCTGAGACTGCCAGTGTTGGTAAAGAAGGAGCAGGATCCAGTGCAGCAGCACCATCTTCTCAGAAGTCATTTGGTCAGGGAAGGTCGGATGGATCTGTAAGCGGAGCTGGAACTCTGACCTTTTCTGACTCAAAACCGATCTCCCCTTCCAGTGTGTTTACTTCTGAACCAAATCCAAAGTCTGAGGAAAAAGATGGAGATGTGACAAACATTTCGCCCAAGCCAGATGGTTTCCCTCCAAAGGGGTATTTTCCCTCTGGAAAGAAAAAGGGGAGGCCAATTGGGAGTGTAAACAAGCAGAAGAAGCAACAGCAACAACAACAGCAGCAACAGCAGCAACTGCCTGTGCCACCACCCCCCCCACCGGTACCTTCACAGTCTTCAGAAGGGGAAGTTGTTGGTGAGCCAAAGCCAAAGAGGCAAAGGAGGGAGAGGAGAAAACCTGCAGCACAGCCGCGGAAGCGGAAGCCTAGACGGGCTGCTCCAATTGTGGAGCCTCAAGAACCAGAGATCAAGCTTAAATATGCTACCCAGTCTGTAGATAAAACTGACTCCAAGAATAAGTTCTTTTTCCCTTATATTCACGTGGTAAACAAGTGTGACTTAGGCGCTGTGTGCACAATCATTAATGCAGAGGAAGAAGAGCAGAACAAACTGGTGAGAGGTCGGAAAGGACAGCGGTCTTCAACACCCCCGCCTAGCAATGTGGAGAGCAAAGTGCTGCCGACCTCAACTTTCATGCTGCAAGGCCCTGTGGTAACAGAGTCTTCTGTCTTAGGGCCTCTGGTTTGCTGCCTGTGTGGCAAATGGGCCAACTATCGTAACATGGGTGACCTCTTTGGCCCTTTCTACCCCCAGGATTATGCAGCCACCTTGCCCAAGAACCCACCTCCAAAGAGGGCCACAGAAATGCAGAGCAAGGTCAAGGTACGGCACAAAAGTGCTGCTAATGGTTCCAAGACAGATACGGAAGAGGAAGAGGAACAGCAACAACAGAAGGAACAAAGAAGCCTAGCTGCTCATCCCCGCTTTAAGAGGCGGCACCGCTCTGAGGACTGTAGTGGAGCCTCTCGGTCACTTTCAAGGGGACCTGCTTGTAAAAAGGCAGCCACTGATGGTGGCAGTGGTGGTGAAAAGACTCCTTCGGACTCAAAACCGTCTATGCCCACTTCAGAAGGTGGTGCTGAGCTGGAGTTACATATTCCTGTACTACCTCTTGACAGCAATGAATTTTGGGTCCATGAGGGTTGTATTCTCTGGGCCAATGGAATCTACCTGGTCTGTGGCAGGCTCTATGGGCTGCAGGAAGCTGTGGAAATGGCAAAAGAGATGGTGAGTACTTAACCTTGCTATATCTAATGATTTCTTTTTTTCCATTTGCCGTATGTATACCATCTGAAATACCATTTTTCTCTTGTTTTTCTCTCACGTCTTAAACAATCATCTTTCATTTTAAATATATCTGTAGTGATGTCCTTTTGATGACCTTGTTTAGATCTCTGCCGCACCTGATCAGATAGATTTTTCAGGCATCAAAAAGCTGGATGCTCCTTGCCTGCTAAATGTTCTGGATGTCTAAAGGGTTTCTGATGATCGCAGTGATCTCCCTTCCTCCCCTCACTCCCCTCCTGCCTTTCCTTATTCTACCCTATTACATATTTAACATTCCTAGGGGCTCTTTCTGGAGTCATACAGTGAAAGGACAAGTAGCAGCGGACACAAATTGCAACAAAGAAAATTCCAGTTTGATATTAAGCAAGAAACTTCACAGTGAAGGTGGTCGGACATTGGGTTGAAGGGAGGGGGAGCGACAGAAGGTGTGGAATTTTGGAGTTGCGCAAATGTGACTGGGCAAGGCCATAAGCAACCCACTTTACCTCTGAAGTTGGATCTAGCTTCAGAATTGACTCTGCTTTCAGCAGGGGTCCCATCCAACTTTTAAGTTATTCTGTGATTGCAATACATATTGCTCAACTGTAGAAGAATTTACAGCCCTGACAAGGTGGATAGAGTAGAATTGCACAGAGGTCTGCAGGCTTTAAGTGAAATGTGGGTGGGTTTAGTATTGATTAGTATGGATTATACCATAAATTATACTGGTAACTGACTTCTTCCAAAGTGCATGTATAAAAGAGTGAGAAGAAATAGGTAAAGTTAACGCAAGGACCTGTTTGTGGATGGAAACACTCGCTATTCTTGATTTTCTAAGAGAGAAGCTGGTGCTTTAAAAACCACATTTAGGTGGCTTGCTTTGTCATCATCAGTATGTTGCATCCCTTTATTCATGGCTACCTTTTGCTTCATGCTTTCTGTCATCAGCCAGACCCTGGAAGAGGAGGCACTAGAGTACTTTTTCCTGTTGCCTTCAGATTCTTCTGTTCTCTAAACAGTGTTGGGATCCATTTTGTATCTTCTCTTCCCTCTGTATTGTTGCATATGGTGTGCTGGTTTCCTCCCTATGAGCTTTTTCCCTTCAGGTTTGATTCCTGGCTTGTTCTGAGTTTTCACTTACTGTTCTTTGACAGTAATTACATGCTTCTTTGCCCTAACTTGATTTGGCCTGCATTCTTGTTTCTAGCCTCTCATTAAACAAAGTTAGTTAATTTCATTTGGTTTTCATCAAGCAGTGCATGTGTGCTTGTTCTGATGCAACTGTTGAATTTCATATCTTTGATAATTGCAAGGTTTCTGTCGGGATTTCCACCACCATTTGGATGCTACTTGTGATGTGGCTGTGCTTTCGTATGTCTCGTAGTTCGCCAGTATTTTGAATTTGGATCGCTCCAGCCTGATATTTCCTTTTTCCCCTTTTTTTAAGGCACGTCTTTCATTTATGGTTCTTGTTTAATAGCAAATGCCAAGTTCTTGAGTTGTCCTCCAGCGATCCATTTTGTGTTCCTGTACCTGCAAGGGGTATAAGCCCAGCAGAAACATGCTACGTTGACAGGCTGTAATCAAACTTGTCAAATAGCAGCCAGTTATCCGTAACCTTTTTTATAAGGTTTGCATGTTGTTTGACATGTAGTTCTTTCTCTGCGTGGGATCTTTCTGACTTTCTGACTGAATACACTTTGGCCTGCCCTTTATCACATTCTTCCAACTGTTGTGATCATCTCTTTGTCACAAGTAGAACATTTTTTTTTTCTGTCCTTTTCTTAACTCTTTCATCTACTCTCATGGCACCATACAAGAATATCGCCTTATCTCTTGAACCTTGTGTCCTTTCTCTTTACCTCATTCCTTTAATCACTTGCTTAACTCCTAGCTTTTCTTTTCCTTCATAGTACCTGTAGACATGAGTGTTTGCCATTTTTTGAAAAAGATGGGTACAGAATGCCTGTGGCCTCTCTTGCCTTTGCAGCTACCTCTTAATTTCCTTTCCCTTTTTTTATTTCAAAATTCTTGAGTGCATTGTCTGGGGCTCTTGTTCTCCACTGTGGTTTTGATTGTGCGTTACTCCAATTGTAATCAGTGTTAATGGTGAACTCTTTCTAGCTAAGGTTCAGATCCAGTACTTAATTTTCCTTTCCCTGTCAGCTAGATTTTTCACCATCAGCTGTGCTGCTGTTGAAGCGTCATTCCACCTTTGTTGCCTGTCTGTGTCCTCTTTTGATTACGTTCTTTCTTTCCGCTGCTTTTGCAGAGGCTGTTGTTCATTACTCCTAGCTTTTTATGTGGCATTCACTGAAGTTCTGCTTGTGCTTTCCTTCCCTTTATCTTGGAACACCATGCCTTTGGAGAGCTTTTTGTAACCCAGTAGTTTTTTTTTCCCCAGTGTCTTGCAGAGCTGCCTTTTTACTCCAGATGCATGTTCTTCAGCCGCAAACTTAAATTGTTCTGGAGCTCATGGTGAGCTCTCGGACTCTCACTTCAAAATGTGACTTCATTTACACCATCCTTAATCCATCAACTGCCATCTTGTTCTGATTTTTCTCGTCGCTCAGGCTTACAATCTCATTTGATTCTAGAATTCTTTTTTCCTAATGCTTCCTATTTAAGTCTGTAAGAAATGCTGCTTGCTTTTCTGTGTATGAGAAGTAATATGTAGCCTTTCAGTGCTCTCCACTGTTCTGTTACAAGACTCTGAACTGAGGCAGGGACCATTTTCTTGTGTGTGTTTTGTTACTGTCTCACACAAACACATTAAGAGGTATCCTATCTGAATGCTGGGCTCTTCTGCCTTACCTTTGTAAAACTAATCCATCTTTTGCCTCTGTCACAAATAATGGAATAGTTTTTCTTCCAGCATTGTTTTTTTTTTTCTTCTCCTCAACCTTTTTATCCTATTGTAGCAAATTGTAGTGCTGTATTCTCTATTGGAAGCAGTATATCCTCCCCCTTCAGATGGGAGAAGGTTATGTGCAACATGAAGATGGCCGTCAGGGTATTCAGAGGTGTACCTGCCAGAAGCCATCCCCAGGCAGTGGGAGGGCTGTGCTGAACTAGACTCTTTTGCCCCACTGCCTGAGGATAGCCTTCTGGCTCAGACAGCTGATTTCCTATGCTTGTTGTTATGCTCTTTCTTTACCATTCCCTTGCTTTGCAACTGCGTTTTCTTTTCGTTCCCTGTGACATGCAGTTCATCAGTGTTAGTGTCTGGAAAAGCAGATGTGCAAGCTGTGTAGCTGCTTCTAGCTGGAGAGAGCAGACAGATGGGTGCAGAAGCATACAGGAATCTAGGTGTTAGGTTTTGACTGGGGTGAGGAAAGATACTAGTGTATGGCATCTGAAGGATCATGAGCCTGGAAGTAAATAGTTCATGTATGTAACACACTCTGTGCAAGTGAAATACTGCCGTAATTCAGAATCTTATGTAAGTTGCTTGTTAATACCCACAAAGGGCAAATGTACACCAAATTTAAGTGGAATCCATATCATTGAGTTGAAATATTTTCTTTAGAGATCTGACTCTATTGTTGTTGCTTTTGCAGCATCCCAGTGTAGAAATAGGAAACTTAAACTTCTAGTCAGAGGCAGTAAACCATCAAACCATAATGTAGAGGTAGTGGCATAAGTAACTCCCCCTCTCTTTCTTGTTCTCACACACACTCACCTCTTTTTTCTTGCATGGAAGGTCATTACAGATTTATTCTCCCTCCTCCCAACACCTCTGTTTCTCATTTGCCTTCTAGAATCAGGAAGGAATTTGAAGCATTTTTCTTGCTATGTTAAGCTTTCTGTTCCTTGTATGAATAAATGTCCAATTCTTACTTCAGGGTTTTTCTTGAGAACAGCCCCATAGTCAGTCTCAAGGAAGGCTCAGAATGCCCGTGAGGTTGCTGAAAGATCACCTTGTACCAGATGCTCTAGAAAAATTTCAGAGGAGAAGGTATTACCTTTAAAAGGTTTATCGAACTGTGAAGTCGCTCTCCTGAGCTTTGAGCTTTCCTTAAAGTGTGATTTCACCCTAGACTGAAAATGTGAATGTATTGTCTTCTAAGCAGCAACCTAATGTTAGAGTCTTGTTTTCTCAAAGGCAGAAAAGGTGTTCCTCTTACTCTGGCTGCTCTGGAAGGCTTCTTGGCTCTGAGAACGTCAGTAGCTGAGCAGATTAATTGGGCTGCTTCAGATGCAGAATGGCTTAATGGCTTCTCCTTATTTTAAGGTTCAAATTAGATACTCCAGCAGATGGACCTACTGCCAAGTAGTCTGTTTTTCTCTCTTAAACTGTTGTTAAAACCATAGTAAGGATACTGACTGGCCTTCTTAGAGTTAGACATTTTTGGTTCCAAGGCTAATAAAATCTTGAACTGAAGAAACGCCATCTCCTTAGTTCAGAGTGATCCTGTTGCCTATAAAATGCTTTCTTTCAAATATTGAAGATAGCCAGACACCATGGTCTGGGCTAGTTAAAGAAGATTGTAAGTGTTTTGGGATAAGATCTTTCCTTTGCAGTATTAAGAAACTTACAGCAGGTATTCCTGCAGCAGGCTTGAAAATATATCCGTATTCTTCCTCTGGAAAATTTTTTGTCTCTCCTCTTAGAGTCATGTCAACCATTCTTTTGCATTTATAGATTTGGAAAATTAAGAGTTGCATGCAGTTTTCTGTAAATACTGTTGAGGAAACAGTTTCCCATCTTGTTTATCTTCTCATTGTTTTCCTATTCATCAGAAACTTATTTTCATGCAAGATGAAATCTTTGGTTACCTTTGAAACTAGCAGAATTATGGAGTCGCTTCAGTAGTTGTCAGCAGATTTAACATTCGAAAGAACTGATGGTCTTTATTCTCATTATTAAATTGAAGAAGCTGTGAGTGAAGAGCAATGCAGAGCGCATTGCTAGGTTGAAGATAGTTCTGTTCTTTTCTGAAAAGCTGTTGACTAGGAGGTGAAATTTCTTTATAAAATGCTTATTTTTCCAAGGCAGAGTCTCTGGCCTGGCACAGGTATTACTTCTGGCTTTTTTTTGTGTGTTGTTTTTGGGGTTTTGTTTCTTCCCACCTCCCCTTGTCAGAACTGACCTTGCTGAAGGTAAATGTAGCTTTTGTTTCTGCTGACAGTGCTCTGTTAAAAGAAAACTTGTTTATCCCCGTTTTAAAGATCTCTTTTGGAAGGTCTAAAGAATTTAATGCTTTTCTCATCAATCTCTGCTTTGCTGCCAGCTTGAGATATCTTTTAATCCTTATACGTGGAAAGAAGTCCTTAGACCCTGTTTCCGATGTTGCTTCTTACTGGAAGGATCATCTTGGGTTTCAGTCAGGAGAACTTTGGAGTAATAGGTGGTAAAGGGTAAAACCTGCCCATGGTCATGGTATAATGGAAGGAGATTCCGGGCTTTCTCTCACCAATCTGGAATTTTGTCTGTTCAGCTGCCCATGGATTATCTTTCAAAGCTTGCTGCTTACCTGAGATGAGAAATCTGTCTGCTTTAGAGCCATTAACAAGCCTGTTCAGAAAGTCAGACTGACTTTGGAGAAAGGTCTTAAAAACTACGTATGGACTCACAGAAGTTGAGAACCTAAATGCATGTCTCTCTCTTTGCCAATGGATACTTAAAATAATGGATTTTTTTCCAGTACAGTTGGGCAGTGGCAGCCTTCAGGCTCACATCGAGTGTGTCTTTAGTTTGTAAACCTGCCTCCAGTCCTACATATGCTATCCAGATTTTATGAAGAACAACTTCTGGTTTCACACACTTTACTGGACCACTTAAGATTCCTGATCTCCCATGGTACCTTATACATGGAAATCTGTACCACAGAGGAAATGAGGATTACCTATTTATAATACTTTATTTACTCTGTTGCTTTTATAGAACCATTTTCTTTTGTTTACCTCTACCATTCTGGACCCTAGCTGTAAATTGGGTAAAGAAAGGTGCCTACAGGGATCAATAGGAATTACGCTATTTATATTCTCAGATTTGGAAAATCAAATCCTGACAAAAGTGCTCCCACACTCTGTAAGTAATTGCTCTTAAAAGGTTCCTAACCGTGTGGCTAATCAAATGCCTAAGCTAGGGAATCAGTATAAACTGAAAAAATTGTGGAAGGTTAGCTGCCTCTGGCAAAACAGCTTCTAGCCCCAGAAACCTAAGTAGTGTGTCACCATGAGTCTGAAGGTGTTAGTTTATTCTGAATGTATCATTTGGCACGGATGTGCTATGTTATCCCTAAGCCAGGCTAGGAGTGATTTGCTGTCAGGAGGGGTGATCTTCCTTCATCCTCTTTGCAAGCTGCTTGCTTCCCTTTTGCTAGAGCGGCATTTGCACAGTGGGTTGACTTTTAGCTAGCTAATCCATCAGAAGACTAGCTTGGGGTGGGGATCTTTGTGCCAGATCAGCCATCTGAATCCACTTACTCTCTGAGCCACGTTTGCTGCCTCTGACAGGGAAGGCCCTTTCCACTGGTAATTAGAACCATTTGATCAAGTTAGCTGTAACACAAAATTGTGCCCAGGTGACACCACCACTTGGAAGTGTTTTAAACCCCCAGTGCTACTGTTCTAAGTGTTGGGAGATGAATGCTTACTTTTTAAAATTCATTATCCTTCCTTTTAGAGAAGAAAAATGTGCAGAACCTGACTTTTTTTTTTTCCTCCTCTCCAAAAAGCCCCTCAAGTGAGGTTCAGCATCAGGTCAGGGTTCAGCTGAAATAATAATCTGCTGCTTCAAAGTTCACATGCCTGACAAATACTGGAAGGAAAACCTGTGTTTCTTACACCCAAAACTGTACAAGTAGGGAGAAATTTCCAGGGTAGGAAGAAGTGACACTGGAGCTTGTTAATTTTTCACTGTGGGGAAAGGGAAACCAGTAATGAATTCAAGAACTGTTAGCAGTGTTTGAAAAAGGGGTGTATTGAGAACATTGTCTGCTTATTTTTATCTTTGGTAACAGCTTTTAGTATGCTTTAACGCCTCAAGTGAGGAGTGCCACAGAATCTTGAGGCACCTTCTGCAATTACCCTTGAAGTGGTTGAGTTCTTGGTTTCATTGACAGGCTGTGTCCAAACACCTTGTTGCCTGAGCTGGCAATGCGCTCACTCTTTCTCAATGACAGCCCTTAATACAATTAGTTTAACATTCATTTCCATTCCTTGGGAAACGGCAGCATCTTTCGTATGCTTCCGCAGTGTTACAAAAATAAGGAAGCATGAAATCTTGGGTGGAGAAGAAATTCTGAAAGACAGGCTGAATAATGAACTTCAGATTCTGTTTTCTCAGAAAGGCATTGCCATCTGCTGCACTGCTGAAACTCTCTGTGCTGTCATGACTCCTGGTCTGTAAGAGAGTGCCGCCACAGAGATGAGAACCTGGTAGGAGCCCCTGTTGTATCTCAGTTGTTGTCATCTTCTGGTAGAGACCTAGAAGTGTGAATGACTGGTGCTACAGCACTTCATAGCTCACAGCAGCTCTGTGTATTGGTATCACAAGCCTCAAATGCTGAAGAGGTGAGCAGACAGAATCCACATTTCTGATGCATGTATTTCAATATCTCGAGTGACTGGAAGCCATTCATTACATTTATGATCTGAAGCTGGCTTTCATTTGCTTAATTGCGAGTAGAAATCATGTGAAACTGGTGCAGTGTTTTGGTGATGATGAATTGTAGATGGCAGGAGGTACAGCTTAGTTGAGGTTTCGGACATCAAGATGATACTGGGAAAAGAGGAAAGACTTCTGATATTGAGAATTCTCCCCTTTTGTAGGGGTCAGACAGAAGATGGAGGGCAGGCAGGGAAGTAGTTCTTGTACATTTTTACTAGCAGACTCCTTTGCCATTATTTTATCCCAAAGTATGGGTATTATGACTATGCTTGCATGTGGTTTTGCATTTTACTGTTTGTCTAGCATGTGGAGTGAGGAAAGCGGAAAATAGATTTACTGACAATAGACTGTTGGGAAAGAATAGGATGTTTAATCACTTACATTAGTTGTAGCCAGAAGCGCTGGAAACTTGTATGTAAAAAGCAGCTTTTTCATTCCACATTTGTGGCCTTTCTGTAAAGCATCAGGGATCCTCAAAATCTGTACAATTTTCATTTAAAAATACATTTAAGTATCTCTAATTTCTAAGAAGTTCTTCCAAATGTGAATGGGGCCTTGTCTGTGCAGGAGATTTCTAAACAAAGCTTTCGAGCTTTTTGTCTGGCTATCCACAAGCTCACACAATTCTTTTTGTAAGATTTAAGTTGCCTGTTACTTGCAGAGATGCCAAACTCTTGTTAAATTCTCAATAGTGACTGAATACAGTCCATTTATGTATCATTCTAGCTTGAATCTTTTTAAGCTGGGCTGGTAAATAGATTAAGATTCCCTGAAATTGTGGAGAAGGGTTGTTGTGCTGTTTATGTTTTGTTAACTTAAAAGTGAACTAAGACTTTTTTTTAACTTAGACAAACTCCATATGAGAGTGAAGAGCTGTATCCTCTTAACTTCATTAGAAGAATGCTTCTAACAAATAAGTGTTGGAGGACATTCAAGAACTTCAGGAGCTTATTTTGCTCCATGCCTCTGTGTTTAAAATGGTCTATATTTGATTACAACCAGGCAAACATGTAAACTTTGAAAAATACTTTCCTTGATTTTTTTTGGGGGGAAAAAAGGCTGTATTTATATTTAATCTTTCTTTGCTTTTTCAGTTTGATAAGAGGTTTATTTCTAGAGGTAAGAATTTATTACTTTCTGTTGTATAATATTGTATGGATTATTAAAGTCACATTCTATCTTTTGTGAGACTTTTAAAGTAAAGAATTACTCTTTATTTTATTGTTAAAATAAACATTCATTAGGGACTGTAGTGTTAGGACAAGGGGTAACGGGTTGAAACTTAAACAGGGGAAATTTAGATTGGATATAAGGAAGAAGTTCTTTACTGTAAGGGTGGTGAGGCACTGGAATGGGTCGGCCGGAGAAGTTGTGAATGCTCCATCCCTGGCAGTGTTCAAGGCCAGGCTGGACAGAGCCTTGGGTGACATGTTTTAGTGTGAGGTGTCCCTGCCCATGGCAGGGGGGTTGGAACTTGATGAACTTAAGGTCCTTTCCAACCCTAGCTATTCTGTGATTATCCTGAATCCTTTGATCGCTGAGTAAGCAAAAAATAAGGCTTCAACTATACTAATGTTCTGTCATTCATGATAAAGAAAAGCACTCCAAACATTTCAGTGCAAACCAAGTTCAGCAAAAGCTATAAAAGCAGAATGCTTTGTGCAGTAGCCTTGGGTAGGAATGGTGCAGACAAAACTGAGACATTTAGTGATGGTGGTGTGAGATTTAAGACCATGTAGAAAGCAGGTTTTAAACTTTTTTTCTTTTCAAAAGTAAATTTTCATCTATCTGCCCATTATAAACGTTGTTATACAATCCAGGTATGTTTTTTAAATTAGAGAAATGTATTCTGAAAGTGATTAATTTCCCTAGATTTAGAAAGGTAAAAATCAACCTGAAGTATGATGAGTATTCATGTAATAATTTTAGAAACTACAGCAAAATTAAAACTCTATTACTCTGCAGGAAAAAAGAATTGGAGAAAAGAGGTCGTGTCTGTGCTGCACATTTTGCCTGAGGTTATGGAAGAAGCCAGGAATGGAGTTTGGGTTCCCTGAATCTTGAAACCATCCCTTTTTTCTAATCTAAACTGTGCTACTCTTGCACTGTTACACTCTGGGTAGTTTTAATTTCTAGGCAGAGAAGTATTTTCCAAACAATTCCATACGCTTAGCTGGACTCTGGTATAGCTGTCATGGGTAGAGTACTCTGGAAAAGTTACAAATGAGCCTTTATTGTTAGGGATTGGATCTTAGCCAGCTGCTTAGCGATTAAAGTTTAATTGCATGATGATTAGTTTTCATTAGTCAGCAATTAGCATTTAACAGCAGTCTTGTATTGCTGGAGCTATGGGTGAGCAAAAGTGGCTTGAGCCATGTTGTGGAAGGTATGTAGCTGAAGATGTGGGCACAAGGTTGTTAGCCCAGATGCTATGAGAGCTGGAGCACCTCTGCTATGAGGACAGGCTGAGGGAGTTGGGCTCCATCAGCCTGCTGAGCGGAAAGCTCGAGGGAGACTTTGGAGCAGTCTTCCAGTGCCTAAAGAAGGCCTACAAGAAATCTGGAGGGGGCTTTTTACAAGGGCACATAGTAACAGGACATGAGGGGAGAATGGCTTTAAACTGACAGAGGAGAGATTTAGATTGGACATGAGGGTTGGGGAAGTGAAATATAGATGAGGTAGTAAGTGGAATAAGATGAGGGTAGAGGGAGGTAGGAATGTAGCAAAAGCTCAGGGCTCCTTTGCTGTTAAAGGTACAAAAAAAGTGAAGAGTGTCCCTTTTAAAGCACTTCTGTTCCATTGACAAGTCTGTTGTGAAGATGAAATACGGCAGTAATTTTATCTAGGCTAACTCAGAGTTGTTAGAAGCAATTCTTAGCCCTCACACCTTCCCTTCTGCCAGCACTGCAGTGACCTGCCTGCACAACTGCGCTGTGACTGAACCAAGTCAGGCAGCTGATCTGGCCAGCAAATTCTACACACACATGCCCACCTTCATTTTTATCAGGCTGATTTTTTGGCTGGACCAGGTTTCTTGACTGTTAGTGTCAGTACTGATACCGGGAAATGTCCCTGGTAGGGGTAGGAGGGGCAGCAGGTTGTGTGAGTACAAACCAATGTCTTAAAGTGGTCTGGAAATGAATGGACCAGTCAAGATCATGACTTCAGATAGAAAGTTTTTCCAGAACAGTGTTACTAGTTACACGAACTAGCAGGTACAATAAAAGGTGCATTTTAAAATCTGTCTAAAGTGGTTCTCCAATGCACACAGCTTTGCAGCGTTTGTTACTTACGTTAAGCGCAACCATCTGTTTGTCCAGGCATTTGAAAAGGTAGGGGATTTTCGTTATTGTTATCCACAGTCTGGAAGCACTAGGGACTGAATGCTCCCTCCCCTCCTCTGGGCTGCTTTGCTAGCTGGAGTAACCTAAAGCAGGCACTTCTCTTCAGTTAAAAGGACTAAAATACCTGCAGTTTCCTTTGAGAAATTCTGATAGTACTCAGGGAGTTACTTTAATCACAAAGATACGCTTAAGTTGTCTTCAGCTGTGAAATGTTGGTAAGAGTAGACATAACAGGGTAGGACTTGGCGTAAAATACCAACCCCGTTCAAGACAGAGACTGCTGAGTGGTAAAGCCCACCCAGGTCTCTGCGTGCTGCAGCTTTGTCAGTACCTGAGCCGCTAGTGGTAAAAATAGAGTGTGTATGTCTCGGTGAGGTCTGGTCGCACAACTGATTGTAGCATAAACACACTTACGTCTTATCTCAGCCAGCTGATTTTCTGTCTTAAGCTTTCCTTCTGTTTGAGGAAATATGAAAGTTTGATGTTTAAAAACTGGTTGTGCAGTCTTCGCTTGCTAATGGCTTTTCTTTTTAATGTTTCTCGCTCCTTCCATTTGATATTCTTTTGATTTATGCTTAGCTCCCTTAGTTCTCAGCTCTGTGTTTGTCTTTTTCTCATGGGTTATCATTTCACAAAATGTGGGTTTGTTGGTACTTTGCACTATACTGCTGTTAATTGCAGCTTTTCTTGCACCTCTGACTCCTTTATTCTTACTGAGAGCTCACGCTTGCTAAGTTTCAGAAAGTTATTGATGATTAAAGGAGACTGTCCATCTTCATAAAAGAGTTACTACTGAGGAATGGAAAGAAGGAGGAGGGTGTCCTGACATGAATCTCTTGAAATGGGGACTTTCTCTGAAGGACGCTGCTGCTCAATGGGAAACTTGAAAGCGGGGGAAAAGAAAGGGGTGGGAATGGGAGGGAAAGGTAACTTCATGTGCTTGAGCTCAGGTTTGTGAGCTGTGAACTTTTCAGACTTTTGTGTCTGTGCTATCAAAAATTTCCTGCGTGGCCCTTGACAAGACATTTAATCTGTAAAGTAGGTGTTAAACCCACTTTTTTTGTGACCATTAAGACAAATTTGTAGGGTGCTTTGAAAACTGAAAGTACAGTATGCTTTTAAATTATCAGATCTTCTTCAATGAGAGGATGAAGGAACTGATACAAGGTTGCCTGTTTTAATTGTGTGGATATAATGGGAGGAAGCTAAGTTAAAGTTTGTTCATGTATCATTTAGAGTTAGGTCCACAGAAGGTGTTCAACCGATGTTGGCTTTCTCCTTCCTGGTAGAAAGCCGAAGACCCTAACTTGAATGTACTGGTACCATATGTACATTCATTAAGTTTGGTAGGTGTTTTCTGGGAGAATAACTCTTCAAGTTAAACTTGATCACTAAAATTTCAAAGATGACACAGTGCATAACCGATGATTTCCAGAAAAACAAGCGGGTTTTTTTTTCCTAGGCATTGGAAAATTGTTCAGGTTAGATCAGAAAAAATCCAATATGCACATTATAGGTACTTAAAACCATTCTGCAAGGTTTTAGTGCAGTCTTAACTCCTATACTTTAATTTAATTGTTCCTCCTTTAAAGTGTCACACAGTATCATTGGGGAGAATAAGGATTCTGTAGTGGTACCACATAGTACTGTTCCTCTAAGCAGAAATCTTCAGAGGCAGTTCCTGGAGTAACTGGATAGTTACCAATAAATTCAGTTTTCTGGACGAATTGACCTCAGCGGCAATGCCAGGAGGCGTATTTTCTGTTCTGAGTCTCTGAAGCTGTCTAACAGAGACTTTACTGCTGACTTATGCTCTTTAGGCTACAGTCTCCAGAAGGTGGAGGAATAAGAAGTGAGAAGAGGGTGTGTCTGCGTAAATGAATGAAAAACAAAACAAAAATGCCTGTATCCTTCAGTTTCTGCCTCAGGTGGAAAGAAGATTGAAATTTCTCTTTCATCGTGCACAGTGACTTATTTGTCTCTGGCTCATAGCAGTCCTTTTTATATTAATATAGATGGATCTCGATTTATAAAAACTGAAGATCTGGCTTGCAGATAGTTAGATATTCTTGCTTTTACCATGATTCAGCAGTGTTCTTGAGCCCAAGAGATCTTTGTGAAGTATTTTCCCTTCAGGGAACCAGACAGCTCCTTAATCCTTTGTCGAGGAAGTTCTTCCCCCAGGAGAACAACATTAAGTCTGTCCTTTAAGGAAGCTACTGACACTGCCTCAGCGGCTTTGTAATATCCAGCTGGAATGCCATCCAGTCTCGGACTTCTGCTGCTGTTTATATTTGCTGCTGCTTCTAAACTGCTGCTAGCTCATACGAAGTTTTCCTGGGTCATGTGGCTCAGGCAAGCCTCCTGACCCTAGATGTTTTTGAATAAATTCAGTTTAGAATTCATGAGAAGTAGCCATTATTGTAATGGGCAGTTTAGGCAGCACATATGTCATTATGGTTTGTAGGGTTTTTTCCTGATGATTATTGAATAGTGCAAAAACATATTCCTCTTTAAACCCATTCAGATTTTTGGCCAGCGAACATTATTTTACATACAGCACCTCCTCTGTATATGAGATAATTTCATCAATGTGTGTTACCGATTTGTTTAGTTTTCCTCAACTGTGATTATTTATTGCTGTAGTTCATGAGCTTCTATCTTCTTTCCAATTTTCTTTTTAACACTGGTGTGTTACTTGACAGCTTATCTCTAAAGAGAGTTGTACTGACTCTCAGGCGTTTCTCCTTCTGCAAGCATTGCACCTTTACCTCTTCTCTTGGATTAATTTCATCTACTGTTGTTGCTCATCTCTGGCTTCCTTTCCTGGGTTGTAGCAACCACCACCAGTGACTTCAGGAATACTTGTGTGCGATTTGCTGCTCCTTATTATAGCTCTGCTGCTGACTATTGCTTCAGCAGCCTTCTGGAGGAACTTGTCTTCTCATCCTTCTCTTTTTAACAGTATTCAGTAGTATATTTATTTGCTACCTTTTCTCTAGTTGATAATTTTCTAGTAAGATTAGCATTGTACCTTTTTCACCTATCCTTGCTTGCAGTGGGCTATAGTTTGATTGTGCAATAGGAGCAGCTCTTTAGACCTTAATTTCAGAATTGATGTTTGTATTAATGAGCAGTTGTCCATTTGGAATGCTGTTACAAACGTTTTTTCTAAACTATCATTTTCAAATGCCTACTGATTTCACATTAATCTGCTGACTTCCTCTTTTCTTATGCTCAGACATAAGTTATTCATCATTATTTTATGTGCCTTCATCCTGCTGCTTTTTCTTCTTTCAGTTTCAAGAACTTACGATCTGCTTCCCCTCAGTGCATCCTGGCTAATTTTATAATTTTCTAAATGAAGTGTCTCACTTTCAACACCCTGCCCGTTTACCTTTGTTTTCCTTCACGCATTTCTGCAAAGCCTTTCTTGTCTGGGATTTCTGCTGAACAGTTGGATATGCTTAGCCTGCTGCTGTGATGGACTGCCTAATGCTGCTGGCTCAGTCCCACTATTCCTGTTTCATCCCTTTGCATCCACCACCGCTTTGTTCTGTCTTACCGAAGTGTCTTGCACAGTGGGGCTCTGTTTTTGACAAGGGCTTGCACAGATTAGTACAAATAATGACAAATGGTTTATTTCTGTTCAGTGTTACAGGTCTTTGAGTTGTTTGCTGGGTGGATTTGTGCTACACCCTTTTTCCTGCCAGGTTGCATGGGTATTTAGTATCTTGTAAAAATCTCTCACATTTACTGTTCACTTTGCTCAAAAGCACTTCCTTTTTTTTTTTAAGCCTTTACAAAGGTTTTGCTTCTGTTGAATCCACTGCCACTAATAACATAGTGATTGTGTCCTTAATGAATTAGACCTTTATTTTCTTTGAGGAGATAATGAGCATCATCTCCTTTTTTTTACCTTTGACCAGAGAAAAACTGGTTCCATCATGCAGTTAGCTTCCTGAAAGCAGATTCCTGGAATTGTTTGCATTTACTTGTTTATGTCAGTTTTATCCCTTTTGTCAGTGTAATCATTGATATCCAAAGGTACTGCTTTACAGGGGGAAGCTTTTGGTAATTACCTATTTTATCCAAACCCTCTTCCCTTATAGTGGCGATCTGCTTTGTTTTAAGGCAACCACATGCTATTGTTTTACACTGCGCTTAGTAGACCTTGTGCTAAATGGAAATTCAGTATATATTTGGATATTTTCTGTAATCAGTACCTAAGATGGTCAGGAAAGAAACCTAGTACTGGCACAAAACCCAAGTGGAGCAAATGCTCTCTCTTGTTGACTGTTCTGTTCCCACAACTCTGTATGCCCTTATCGTATAATCACTGCTGGAAAATTTGAATTTCATTTTCCTCTTTTCTTCTGTTCTTCTATCCTTCAGACCTTTTGGTAACTAAATTGCACTCATTGTTGCACATTTAATCCGCCAAATGAATAGCCAAGATAACAGAAACTGTAATTTTTTTTCTGCTAGACTTGCGTACTTTAGCAAATCCAAATCCATATACATCTAAGTGGTTGTCTGAAACATTTCTCTCATTCAGGGTGGCTCTTTGTCATCAAAGGAAACAAGATTTACACATTTCTTGTCTTCTTGGACTTGGTAGTCTATGTATTACTTTAACACCCTTTTGAAAATATGGAATGGCTACAAAGGTGTACTCATTAGCCTGCTTAATTTGAAATCAAGCATGCTTTTTCATGACAATTTATAGTTTCTGGGTTTAGTTAATTTTGCTAAATGGGTTTTAGTTAACATCAGTTTACTCCTGAAATATCAAACGTGTAATCTGTTTCAGATATGTTTTGTCCTTATTTTGTTAGGTTTTTTCTCCTTCCGTTGTGTGAGAGGCAGGGATGGTTTATCATCCTCCATGTCTTTTTCAGCTTTTCACCAGTCTCATCTCCTAGAGTAGGTTCATACACATTTAAGGCTTTGATCACTCCACCAAGTGAGTGAAACACTTAGGCTTGTATGGAGTAGTGAACATGAATTTATCGCTTAGATCAGATTTCTGCTCTTTGATATGGTGTTACAGTTCAGCTCAGCCTTCCTGTTCTGGAGGTAAAACTGAAGAGGCTTAAAAACTTGTAATGTGACACTGTAATTCCTGGCTGCCTACATTGTTTTTAATAATCACGGAGTGGGTTTTGTTGTTCACTGTGGAATTTCACAATCAAATATCTTGGCCTACAAAACAACTGCCATTCCAGGCAGGTGCGAAAGTATGTTTTGTTGTGGTGTCCTGCCTCCAGCAGTGGCCAGGAGCACTTCTCTTTGGAGATGTATAGCAAACCAGGCATGTATAGAGTGCTGCTTCCATATTTTCTGCCTTCTTTCAGCAGTTGCTGCTTTAGTCTCTTTTGCATCACTGTGTTTAACTGGCACTGGCATACCTATCCTTGATGAATTTGTTTAATCTGGTTTTGAACTCACTTGTCTTTTTGCCAGTGCAGTGTCTTGATGCTCTTGATGTTCTTGAAAGGCGATGACTTAGTTTAAGTATTTGTTGTGTGGAGGGGAAAAAAAAAAAAATAAGGGAAACTGATTTATCTTAAATTTTAACCTGTTAGACTTCCTTCTCAGGAATGGCCAGGAATCATTCTCTTATGCCCACTATGTTTGATTTTGTAGATCTCAGTCCCCCTTCAGTTACCCCTTTTCCAAAATACTTATTTTTTTCCCGTATGGAAGCTCTTTATGTTATCTCCGCAGTCTGTTTGGGGTTTTTTCAGATCTGTGATCCTTTATTAATAGGGTGACGAGAACCACACACCATATTAAGATATCAGGGTGCTACAACAGTAACAGATATACATAATGAAGATTTGGGTTTCATTATTGATTTGTTTTCCTAATAACTTCCTTGGTTCTGGCTGTCTTTTTTCTGCAGTTGCAGGGTCTGCATGATGGTTTTGTCCAGGATGACTACTGATACCTTCCCATTATTAATAAAAGCCAATTTAGAGTCTGTCATCATGTGTGTGCATAGGTAAAAATCTTTCCCCCATGTGTATCACTTTGCACTCAACAACATTAATTTTCATCTCCATTTTATCATGCGGTTATCCAGGATTGTGAGATGGTTTTGCAGCTGTTTACCACCAGTTTGAGATCTGACTTACCTTGGATAATTTCACAAACTTCACAAGTTTTCACACCTTACTGTTCACCCCCTTTTTGAGGGTCTCTATAAATAAGTACAGGTGAATAGCTTACGTGTCTGCATAAGACCTTAGAAATTTCTGCTGGCAAACCATTCCTTGTCAAAACGAACAATTTATTTCTGTTCTTGTTATTTTCTCTTTTTCTTTCTTTTTCTTTCGAGTCGAGGGAAATAGAATGCTCCAGTTTTCATTTCAAGTGCTTCTGTTGTACTTTGATCAATTTTGTGTGTATTGAATAGGATTTCCCTTTTTTAAGGCATTTTTCAGTTCTTATGGGTTTTTATTTTTTTTCCATGCCATCCATTTTGAGCTGCAGCTTCCCTTTGTGCTTCAGCAGCCTGTGCAGCACTGCAGTTCTGACTTTTTACTGTGGTTCCTAATGCAGCTTTATTAGTGTAGCATCTTCCAGATCATTGATTTGTCTGTTTGCTGAAGTCTTGGAATCTAAATTCATCCTTAGTTTCTTAGCTTGAAGATAGCTGCCCAGTTTTACTTCAGTGGCTGTTTTCCTTTATTATTGCTTTATTTGCTTGCTGCAGGAGTGTATTGTCGTTGGCAAGAGATCCCTTATAATAATGCAAGTTTAAAGGATTTTCATCTTTTTAATTGTGGTGTTTGTGTTTTTCTCTGGTATTCTGTGCCTGGTTTTTGGAGAACTTCAGTTGTTTGACAGGAAATGGAAACTAATAATTCTGTATCCTTCAGGACTGGTTGTTATCTCTAGCCCCAGTCACATAAGCAAATTTTTTCATTAACCCGGTATCTGCATATCAGAGCAGCAGTGCTGCTTTCCTCTCCTGCTTCCTAAAAATGTCTGCTCACCCTGCTCTTGTTCGTCTCAATCCCTTTCTGCAGCAGTCTTCCAAAAGAATCGCTTATTCTTTTCTCCTGTAGCAAACAGTCCAAATGTTTTTGGTTTTAGCTTTCCTTGTAGCTAGCTGGAGTAAGCTGTCGCTGCATCCCGCTTTCCAGGAAAGAGAATGCGGCTGCCTGCTGCTTCTGTTGCCCTTTCGCCTGGATATTAAAGTTGAGCCTCTGCCTAGCCTGCCAACTGCTTAACCAGAAATAGTCAGAAGGCCCTCCTTCCTAATATTGCAGCTGACTCTGAAATCCTCATTATCTTACATCTGCATTTGTGCAGTGTAATTATGCAGAAGCAATTATTTTCCTAAAAGCTTATAATTTAAACAGATGAAGGAGAGAGCCTGAAAAATGCATATAACATGTGAAGTGTGACGACTTGTACCTGTGTAATTAATGCCACATGTATTTCATTTTTTTGCTTGCCTTTCTTATTTTAGTAACCTTTAGTAGTTGCTTTCCATTTATTCTGTTTGTGCATTCTTGGCACTGGTATGCAAGAAGGGGAAAACCAAGGAGGTGCCTAGAAAGTGAAGAAAGGGAAAAGGGAAGAAAACATAAAGCAAAACTGGTGCTTGGAAGAGAGGAAGTTAGAATGAGGCCTGAGTGTGGGGTGTAGGGGAGTAAGCTGGAAGAAGCAACTGATCAGCATTAAAAGACTCTTCAGGTTATAGACATGTAGAAAATACGATACAGTTGTATCTGTCATGAATGTCCTCTCTTAAATTGCTTTTGTAGTTGTTCCACCAAAAAGACAGTGGAGGAATCATCTGAAAACACCTTATATTGCTGTTAGGCAGGAGTTAATTTCTGCTTCTCATCAACTGATCCTGCTGCTATCCAGAACATGTCAGAAGGGCTAGTTTGGCAGCTCCCATCCTCCCACCAGCAAAACCCTGTCCGCTGTGGCATTCCAGTACACCTACACAGGCATCATCTCTTGTCAACGTACAGCCAAAGAGGAAAGTTAAGGTGTGTGTATTTTACATGAGCAACTTGGGGCACTTCTTTCCCTAAGTTGGAGAGCTTGTGTTTGACTGGGAGGGGGAAGGTAGGTAGCTCAGGAGACATTTGTGTTACAACACCTCATTGGAGTTGGATACAAATCTGAGGGAGGCAAAAAAACCCAAACCAATCCAAAATCCACACCTCTATTTATTACATTTAGAGCAGTGTGCTTTTCGCAGAGTTTACTCCTGTAGAAATGCAGGAATACAAATGGCAGGGGAAAAAAACCCGCAACCTTGAAGCAAAAGAAATAGAACTAGTGGATGGTTTAGCATTTGGAATGAATCAGAGCAGCTCTGCTGTCACTGTGGTGGCTTTCCCCCAACTGTTCAGGCCTCCAGGTTGGGTGTTACTTCATTTTAGTAGACAGAGAATGATGAGCTGTTGCAAAGAAGAAATGGGCTGCTAATAGCGTGGAGAGGTAGAGACAATGTATCTGGCTTTAATGCTATTGATAATTTAGTTCAAGGGATGGAGTGTCTCTTCTAAATGGCACTTTTCAGTCTCTCCAGCCTATTCTAAGTGAGATATATGTGCCTTGTGGCCAGAGATGAATTGTGGAGATAGGACCTCTGAATCAATCTCTGCTGTATGGTCTGTCCCCCACCCCCCACCTTTTTCTTTCTTTTTTGGTTATGTTTTTTTTTTTTCCTTCTCTTTTTTAATTTAAGCCAGGAGTTGATTAGATGCCTGGCAATGATTACTATCCATTGGCACATCCCATTGGGAACACACTCCAAGTACCAGCCTTCAGCTCTTTAAAGCAGGGGAGGTTAAGCAGGCTGCTTACTGAGCAAAAGGAATTTCTCTTCCCATGAGAGCCTGAGTGCTGTTTCCCTGGCTAAGAATGCTATAATTCCTTTACAAGTGACAAGCAGGCTGCTACCATCTGCTGGTGAATGGCTGCAGGACGGTGGAGTTTGCGTGCAAATTTGCTCATGAACCAAAGAGAACAATTGGTAGTCATTAAGCCCAATTCACACATTTCCTGTATGAAGTTCCACGATTTCATTTTGTCTTTAGAATGTTTTCTCATTGTGGTGTAATTTTTGTTGTTTTGAAACATAAATGCGTAAGATAAGGGTGCTTACCAAAGCCATAGGAAGTACCAGCAGGATCTGCATAGTTTTATCTTTTAAAATGCAACAGTGGTGTCTTGCAAAAGTGGACTGAGACTGTCCAGACATTTTTTAATCACTTTGTTCTGTCTTTCTAGAAACACCTGGGTATATTTGGAAACCATGTGGCATTACTTGATAGTCTCTTTCAAAGATTTAATGATAGACTCGTAAGTTGGTTTAGAGCCATACAGCTTTGTAGGTTGTCTGCTTTGTTCAGTCGCTGTACTGTGTCAAGAAGGAAGAACTCGAAAGAAGAGAGTAGTTACTGTGTATGTGGTTCCCCCAGCTTCCCCTGAAAGAAGCAGATGGTCGGGGGTCCCAGGAGGTAGAAGAAATGGGGCCATTAGACTGTCAGTGACTTGTGAAAAGCAGAAGCATCTGCCAGAATGGAGACTTGTTCAGCAGCAGGGGAGCCAGCAGCAGCAGATGATCTCTGCCTTGAGCAGTCAATGGCGTAGTACTCTCTGGGGAATTGCTGTTGTGGACGTATCTGCAGGTAACCTTGGTAATAATCTGGTTGGTCTGGCAGGCTAAAAAAGGGAAATGAAGGCTTGATGCGTAATCTCTGGCATCTTAACTACCCGCTTTTACTGTCTAATCAGCCCTAACTACAACCGATTTGAAAGTATTTGGTACCCATTCTCAGCTGAGCGCCATAGGCATATTTGAAATTGTTCAAAATGCCTGTCTTGTTTCTGCTTCAAGTTTCAGAATAGCAAGATGAACCATGCTAGACTGAGCAAAGAATAAGTTCAAAGACTAAATTAACATTTGGAAAAGTATCAAAAATTTTGTAGTCTTAATTTCAGTTGTATCACACAGAACGCTCTTCTAAGACATGCCAGTTTAGTGTTAGGAAATATTTTACACAGCTGCAGTTTAATCTCTGCTGCTGTAGTTCGTAGGCTCTTATTGACTGCTCTGTACAGGACACAGTGTTCCTGGGAAGAATGGCCTCTTCTGTTGCAACAGTGTGGTGGTACTTCAAAGACCAGATAAAGTGGGGAGGACAGAGTGCCTCTGACGAAGAAACCTAGGCATTCATAACTGTCTTCAAAAAGAATAGACAATTTGGGTTCTGTCCTCTTGGAATAATTAATCTCAGTCAGCCACATCTAAAAGAATAAAGTGTACAGGTAAAAAGCTCTGGTTCAGAACTCCTGAAGCTGCACTTTGTGAATATTTGGCATAAGTGAATCTAAGGCTGTTGCCAGGACATAATATTCTTCCAGGGTTGACTTCATAGCCAGGAAGAGATACTTTTCTGCACATGAAACTTGGTTTTACTCCTATGAGAAAGAGAATTACATTGCAATTTGGCTAGGGGTCCATACATTTTGGTGTACATTAAAATATTGGTTTAGATGGGGTTTTTTATCTTTGGAAACTAGTATTCATGTTCTGACAGGCAAAAGTAAGCTGCTTGAGTGTCCCTTTCTAGGCCTCAGATACACTTTCCTTACATCATGAATACTGCAGTAGTTAGTCATGATACCCATTCTCTGCTTAGAAGATGGACACAATTTAAGTAGGGAGCACTGGAGATCTGGCTCTCAGTGCTTTGACATAACCAAAAAGAGAAGGCAGTATTCAAGACTGCAGTTGTAGGTGTCATGAGAACTGACATCTCACAAGCTTTTCTGTTAGTTGCATCTGCTTTGATTTGAAGGAGGCCACCTGGTTTATGGCTGGAGCTAGTTTTGCTTTCATCCTCATTCAGTCATTTAAATACAAACTGTAGTCATCTCTGCATAGCATAGAAGAGTAGGAAAAGCAGTAACTTGTCAGATATTCTCAGTGGTTTTTGAAATAGTGTAATCAAAGCCCTGATTACCGCGCAGAGGGAGGATCTTTGCTGTGGCTGTTATCTGTGGCCACATCTATTCTGCAAACCTCCACTGCAGCATGTATGTTCATTGGGGATGTGAAGAAGTGTGATCTAGCATGATGTGGCCATCTCCCTGTATGGTAAAAGACCATGTTTTGTCCAGTACCAATTTCATACTGCTGGTTTGAGCACATCTGTTCTGTGTGATGTACAGGTGTCGCTTGCTGGTAGTGTTAATACTGCACACAGAATTTGATACTAGCTTTCCCAATAGGAAAAAGAGGGTTTAGATCATGTCATCATCTATCTATGCTCAGTCAGTGATCAAAGGCAACATCTCTTAACCTGAATACAAGGTGAGTTGTACCAGCTGTACAAGGCCTTATTTGTGTTTTTAGTTGTGTTTACCAGCACAACCAAAATTTCTGTGTGTGACTCTGAAGTTATTGTAGGTCATCTTTTGGGTTTTTTTTTCTCATAACAGTCTCTTTGCATTTTAATTTTTAAATGATAGCAGTCTCTTAGCCTTTGGTGCATTCTGCCAGATGTGGCTTGTTTTCTTTTCAGAAGAGAAAAATGTCAACCTGTCAGAAATCAGTTTTCATCAGAATCTTAGATTAGTTAATGAAAATCCTTTACTGTGTACCTTCAAGAAGTAAAATTGCTGTCTAAATGAGATGCACTATAAGCCAACTTCCATAGGTCATTCCTTAAGTCATTCAGGATGAAGTAAATGGGTGAGTGGCTTTCATTCTGCTGCATTCACATCTCACTGTTAATATGGTTAAATACATCATTGACCAGTTGAGATAATGGGATTTAAGTAATGAAAATTGAACGTGGACATCAGATGAGGCCTAACTACTTTGACAATAAATGTATGAGCATCCTTGTAGTATTGTAAGCGTTTCTTTCAGAGATGTGCCATTTCTGTGATGGTGAACTATTTTCTCCTTGATGGCATCTTCTGCTCCAGATAAACCTTTTTTAATCACCTCTGAAAAAATGTTCAACTTAGCCTTGATCTTTTTGAGCTGCTTAGTGATAATGAAAATGATGTAACCAAATTACTTTTACACTAATGGTGTCTCCTAAATCATTCTTTGTCATGCTAATTCTCATTTTAAAGCTGCTGTAGATTCAAAAAAAGCTCTTTTCCAATTTTAACACTGATGTCATTGTCAGGTACTGAAACAAGGGCCAGAGAAATAGATTTGAGAAGTGTTTCGAGTTCTTAATGGTTGGTTTGAAGGTTTGGTATCTCTTGTCTGGTTAGTACACCTGAAAAGTTCATTGTTTGAAAGAGCTTATATTATTGCCTGTTCAAAAGGCCTTTTGTCATATGGTGTCAAAAGATACAGTTCTAGCATTGTGATACTTGGGAAATCTGTGCTGGAATGGGGTTAACTAAAATTCCCAGGAAAATACCTGCAAATATATTTGGAAAGATGGTTGCAGTCTTCATTGCCATTTCTTGGTTTCCCTTTCAGAAATGTTCCCATTGCCAGGAATCAGGAGCCACCTTAGGCTGCTACATCAAAGGCTGCTCCTTCCGATACCATTGCCCATGTGCCATTGATGCAGGTAAGAACAGATGGCTTGCTAACTGTATTTCGTGTTTCCTCAAAACCACAAGACACAGACTAATTCTCAGGTACTTTACAATTTTATTCCCTCTCAGTTTTTCACCTACCATGAAGATACAGTAATATAAATGGTGAGAAATGGCATCAGATAAATAACGCATTGGGACAAGAGGGAACTTGTAATGAAAAAGAAGCTACCTGAAAGGGCAGGAAAAAGCCTGGTTTGGGGGAATGTAGCTACAGTGACTCATATTTGGCTAGAATATGAGAACTGACCACTCTTTTCTTGCAAAAATTAGAAATCCTTTGTTAAAAGGGTGCAAGTGACCAGAAAGGCGTCTGCTCTTTCATGTTTACAGTCCTGTGAATAGTCATAGTAATGATTTCAAGTGCAAAGGGTTTGTAGAATCATCAGTACCACTTGCAGCACAACCTTCCTTCTCCCTTCTTAGAAGCTTTTCAGCCAGTCTCTTGAGTAGGTCCAGTTTTCATCATTGAGCAAGCTAATGGTTTGAATGGTATTCTCCCTAGCCTGGGCTTGTGAGCTGTTGTTTTGTGTACAGTAGTGAAAGTGGTTCGTTCAATGGAGATAAACTTTGTTCTTGGGTTAAAAAAAAAAAAATGCCAGCTTAGAATGAACAATATCCCACTGTTCCAGTCTTCTGTAACTCACTTCTGTCATACAATACATAGTTTGATAGCAAGCAGTAAAGATTCAAGATTACAACTCTAGACTGCCAAATAATTGCAAGCTTCCTGTTTGTTGTCCCAATTCCACAGCAGCCCACTTGTTTCACCAGCTGTTTTATGCTGTTTTCCAAGTGTTTACAGTATTTGAAGTAGGTATGCTCATTTCTGAATGACTACATCGCACCTCTCACTGTGAAATCCCACCCTATTGGAGCACCTCGTTTTATTCTAGTAGAAATGTTTTTAATTAAGTTAATATTGCAGTGGAATGCTACTAGTACCACATAGATAGAGAATGCTTGATTTTACATGCATTAAGGTGTTAAATATTATTTGGGTTGCAAAAGTCACACAATCAAAAAATGCCACAAATAAGGGTGTCCTTGTAAGTGTGATTCTGGTCTCTTATGAATGTACCTTATAAAACAGTAATTACTTAATCAAAGACTGACATCTTTTTCCATAGGGCCCTACCTCAGCCTGTAGGATGAAAGAGTACTCATTCATGAACATATGTTGTCCTCACTGATTCTGTATTTTACTTGCTGTGTATGAGTCCATCTCAGTTCTGAAAGTAGAACTGTGAAATTTTCTGTGATGCTCATCTCTGTCATGCCTGAGAGTTTTATGAACATCAACAACCTTTTTGTTCATACATTTGAGAGACAGAATTGTCAGATTTGCATTCATATTGTGTCTAGTAATTTATTTCTGGTTTGTGACCTACCCTTTATAATACCATGGAAAAAATGGTAGGGAATGTTCCCAATAGTTTGGAGTGCTTAATATGAATTCTTGTTACTAGATACAGTATGCTGCATTTTCCATGTTATAAGTACAGGTATCAAAATTAAGATACTGTCTTTTTTCTTCAGATATACCTTCCTCATTAACTCTACTTCAGCAAATGCAGTAGGATCCTCCAGATGACACATATACTGAACAATCATGACTGATTCCCAAGAGCAGTGCTGTCATGCACGAAAGAGGCAGTGTCCTCTGCAAGAAATAGTACACAATCATACTGTTTTCACCATATTTAATGTAATATAATATGTCTGCCTATAATAAGTAGAAGAGGGCTACGTTAATTTGACTTTTCCTTCCATTTGTCTTGGCTTTGCAGCCTTTGAGGTTTGGGGTTTTTTTAGAGTAGCTTTTTGTGTTCAAGTTCCAACACTGTGCTTACTTCATTTTCTTGTAATTTTGTTATGAGACATCATGTTGTCATGTGGCCATCTGTCAGAGTGCACCATTCCAAGCTAATTTTCCTCCTTTGAGTAATACGGCAGTAATAGATTGCAAGAGCTGCATGGAGATGGGATACTTGGACTATGAGTTTCGCAGACATACTTAAGTAATAGGAGGAGAGTTGGTAAAACTGGTAAATCTCTGGTTTCTTTCCAGGAAGAGTAGGAATTAGTGAGAACGAAAACCTCTCTTTGTTTCTTTTTACATCTTCCTTTTTGTTTCTGTCTTCAGTCTGGATGTGTCTGATGCTTTCTCCACTCTCTCTCTTTATACCAGCCACAAGCTCTTTTATTTAGTTGGTCTCAAGTTCCTCTTCTCAAATTCCTTATTCCAGTTTCTTTTGTAAGACACAATTCTCCCTGCTCCATTCTAACTTTTCCCAGATTTCTAGCTGTCATTCTGGTGCCCTCTGCTCTGCTCTTGCATCACGTATTCTTCCCCTTTCTTGCTTCTAGCTCTTGAGGATTTTTCCACTCTGGGCTTCTTATTCCCATTTGGTGTTCCTCTGACTTAGCCATTTGACACACTTAACCCTGATGCTCCCTGTTTGTTCTTGTATATTGCCCTTGATCTCCTCTGTTTCACCATGCTGTGCCTTATCCCACTAGTTCTTAGTCTCCAGTCTTCTGGCTGAATCCTGGTGGCACACTCATCCTTAATTCCCTGCTCCTAACTTCTACTAGCACTGGTCTCCTCATCCTGCTAGCCTCCACTCTTTTTCCAGTTCCAGACTGCCTTTCTCACTTCTTCTGCCTATCTTAGCCTTAGCAATGTCCCTTGACAGCTGCAGTGCTTTTGGGTCGGGTGCCTAAGTCTGAGGCCAGAGGTTCATTTACAGGAAAGACCTGCTCACCCCCCAAAAAAAAAAGTATATTTGAAGGAATTTTTGAAGGATCTAACTACTGCAAGTTTAAGAAGCCTCACCTGAAGATGTGCAGATCAAAATCCCCATTGTTCCTTTCAAAGAGATATACTGATTTTGTGGTAAGCTGGCAAGGACATGCCCAAGAACTGAGGTCCTACTGAAAAGCAGGGTATGCTAGAACTTTCTAGAGAAGTTTAATAGGGGCAGAATAACTTTTGTTCCTGAGAAAGAGTCTCAAGAAAATTGTTAGGCTGCTTCAGCTGAAGTTTTCAACCAAAACAAATGAAAGAGCCCACCTTGAAATAGATTCTCAGCGTTCAAAGTTTCAGCCTGATGGTACAACAGCAAAAGACCTTGTTTGCAGTTGGGTGTATCTCTGGGTGTAATCAAGCAGTCTTAATCTATAGCCATTCTTCCAATAAATCTGTATAAAAGAAATAAGCTATATGGAACAGGACTTGGGTTTTGGCTATGCCCAAGCAAAAAATGTAGGCTTTCTTGAGAAGCACATCAGCATTCTTTTCTTTTTCGTTAGCCCGCTGTCTGCCTATAAACCGCTGTTACCGATTACGCAGTGCTGCTGGCTTTCTGCAGCGAATCAGATACAAATATTTCTCAAGTTTTTTGGGTTCTGTGGTAGTTTCATCTGAAGTTGGCCATCCTGCTTTGAAGGATGGTGCCACCTTGCTTTGTTGAGGTCCTGAGACAGATCCCTTCTGAATCCTCAAGTCTGCGTTGACATTTGCAAGGGCTTTTGAGCTTTTGGAATATGTATGAGCGGTTTTGTATCTTTTAAAAAAATACCAGAAAACACTTGCTGGGGTGTTTTTTAGGGTTCATCAAGTCATAAACATTTGATGTTTGACTGTAGCATCTCTGGAAGTGACCGTGCCTCAGCTAGGATGAGGTATGCATATTGTGCTGCTAGGCAGTTGCATTGTGAGCTGAAGTGTCCTTTTACCTCTGCATTGGTATGAGTTAGAAGTTAGTACCCTGTCAGTTACTGTGCCTCTTTGGAAAGGCACTACATTTTCCATAAAGGAGTGGAGGGTGGAATATCTGGAAAGGGCTTCAGTTTCTTGCAGTGCTGAAGGCTGGCCCTGCAGCGTGACCGGGGCTCCAGCTTCTGTGCCGATGCTTGGTTTCCAGTTGCACCCATGTGAGGAGCCAGGTTTTGCGCCGCTGTTGCTAATTGCCTGCTATGCAAGGCGCATGGCTTCATAAGCTGCCAGTTTATACATATGGATGGTTTTATATAGCGTAATTCAGCCTTCCTTTTAATCTCCTTTCGTAGAAAGTCGTCTTTGGCAATATAGGGTTCAAGGGAGCTGAACTCCTCTTAGCCATTTGCTTAAAAATCAAGATCAGTAGTGCCACTTAGGTAATTTTTATATGGAAATGACTGCGGTTAACATTGTCTGTGTTTGGCTTTTGTCTGTCCAAATTTATGAAGAGCCTCTGACGTCTCAAGATAACTTAGTCCTAGGGATGTCTCCATGGAAACAAGATCTTTGTTTTCTGAAATTTTATATCCTCTCCCTCTTGCTTATTCCTCCCCACCTGGAGTCGGATCCTGATTGCTGCAACACACTTGCCTCCACAACATGGATCGTAGGCAGTTTCACATACGAAAGATTTTTGACTGTAAATTAGGAAAAGACTAGCAGAAAAATAGAATGAATTTTCAGAGAACAGAAATCCTGTGTCTTCCCAAGTATTGTTAAAGATGAGTAGCAGGCAGAACACAGAGGGTGAGACAAAGTGTAAAGCTTACAGAAGAATAATTGCTTCTATTAAAAATGTTTTAGCTCTTCCCTGACTACTTTATGGAGAAAAATCTGTACAAACAAGGACAAGTCTTGGTTGTTTCTCCCTTTCTGCCACAATGAGCTGATCATTGCTATGTGTCTTGTGACTTCGTGTTGAATTGTAATCTGTGATATGAAGTACTTGGAACTGCTAACTGAAATGCAGGCCAGCTTTGTAATGATGAACAATTTTTGCCTTATTGGTATTCAGCTGATTTTCTACACTGAGCTGATGAAATTTTTCTTAGTTGTCCCTTAATAGAAACAAAAAGATCCGTATTAATTGGATCTGGTATTTGTATCTGCAACAAAAATGACGACCTCAGTAAGAAATTGAGCTCCATGTGCAGATCAGGCATGAGGTATGAGGTTTCTGACAGTTCTTCCTGATTGTGGTACAGTCTTCCTTTCTGATGCACTAGCTAGAGAAGTGCATTCATTACCAATGATGGGTTTCCAAGAAAGAAGAAAACTCCATCCTGTTCTAACATACTGTGTGTTTTTGATGATTGCTCTATATATTTTCGATGATTGCTGTATTATGCAGTGATAATTCATGCTGCAGTCTAAATGTACAATTCCTGCCCTTATAATGAGGCAACGTTTTATTTATTCCCTGTTGTTTGCTAATACTACATTTGAAATTGTTATCTGTGGCAGGATTAAGGGTTTTACTCCCGTTTGCTAAAATCTCTCAAGTATCTTAGCCTATTGCATGCTGTTTCCCTTTGATTCAGGCCAGAGGCATTCATGTTGAAACATAAGCGTTTCATAGCAGAGGGATGCTCTGCCAAAGCTTGGGTGTCTAGAAAGCTTTTCCCTCAAGCTTTAGTTGTAGTCTCCTGCTGTCTGTTAAACTCTTCCAGCAGATTGAAACAGCAGGTAGCACTGGTTATGCAGCATACTTAAGAGCTTTTTAAATTAGCACGTTTTATTTACCATTGTGCTTCTTCACTTGCTAGCTATTTGGGTAGGTTGGAGCAGTTGGGAGGTCACAGCCCCCTTTCTGAATTCTCAGTGGTGTTGATTGCACTGAGGTGGTGACAGTGCTCAGTCCTACTGATGCCCTGATAGGGTTTGGCCAGCTTGCCTTTGGTACATGGGGCAGTTGAAAAGAACAGTATCAGAACTTTGAGCTGGTTGAGAGGTGTTCAGGGTGTCCGGGGGAGGGAGCTGAACTCTGTCAGGGGACTGCTGCTTTTTCACTTGGCTGTGCGGCTGAATACAGGGCATCTGAAGACGCAAATTGAAGGCAGAGAACTAGCCTGTGGTGCTCCTGGTGTGGGCATAGCACTGAGGTTTCAGGAGCCACCTACTTGACATCCATTAGAGGCATAGTCTGGGAGGGAGAAGCAGCACTTTACAATGGCTGTGCCACTAAAGAAACGCTCTTCAAGTGATAGCATTGCTTAATTTGTTCCTAAATAAGCAATTCTATGTAGGCACTCTGCTGTCCCTAATAGGTTTAAATTATTAATTAAACTACTACTTAGATTATAGAAACTTCATATATACAAGTCACGGAAGCAGATCCAAGAGCAGCATGAGTGACTTGACTACCAGACATAGTATCAAAGTGTAAACTGATCACCAGGATTTGGGATTGCAAATAAACTGCCGTAAATGCCCATACCTAGAGACCTGCACCCCTTCTTCCCTTGATGTTGGCAGGGCTGTGGGATAAGCATGAAAGGCAACGATTTGCCTATGGAGTATGGAGCATGGGTTATCTGTTCATATTGGATAAATGCATCCATCTTGTGCTGCAGCAAGGAAGCCTCGAATAGCTGAAAGGGGTTGGGATACAGGATTTGTAGACTTGCTGTTGTGATTCTTACTTCATACAGAGTATCAGGGAGACTGGGGATGCTTGAACTTGTCTTGGTAATCCATGCAACATTGTCACTTGAGGTGTTTCGTAATTTTATTTGCTAAAATTTTGGGGGTGGAAGGGATAAACCTGCTAATAAGACAGTATTCCTTCAAGAGATCTCGGAATGAAAAATATGTACCTGTGAGGCAAGATTAACATGTGATGTATTATTCACGTTGCATTTCATTAAAAAACTAATAAATTGCTTTCTTTTCCTCCTTTAGATTGTTTACTAAACGAAGAGAATTTCTCAGTGAGGTGCCCCAAGCACAAGGTAAGAATCCTCTCCTGCATTAGGTCTATTTTTTTACTGCCCTCTTCTGGTGTCTGAACTTGGATTAATAGTTTTATACCTGGATACATCTGTAGTCACAGATGCTTTAGATCAGTTCTTCTGTGAAGGGTGCTGGTAGTGTACCCTGGGGGCAAACATCAACTTGAGAAGAATATGGAGAATTTAAGAAGATAAATTAAGTTTTTGCCTTATCTGTTCAGTTGTTCTTTAGTTCATTAATGACTCTTTAGAAAACCTGGCTTCATTTCCTGCCTTCTGTGATAGAAATGGTACATTGCTCACTGTTTCTCTTTGAGTGCCACATTGAAACTGGTGTTAGTTTTTCTCCTTGGATTTACTGAGGCTGCAAGGAGGAATTAAAATGGTTCATGGAAAAGTCTTAACCAGCTTTTAGAAGTATGTAGACTACATCATGAACCAATATAGTGATGAGCCTGAAGCACCTCGTTCTAGTCTGTTGATAGTAACTAGACTTACCACGCAGTCTTCAAGATATCTCTTTAGTTGTTCCGTAGATCTTTAACTCTTCATAAGTCCCATCCTAATTTTCAACATGCTGCTTCTGCCTGGGGCTTGGCCATGCTTTATTGAGTGTTCCTGGAGCCTGCCAACACAGTGGTGCTAAGAGCTGGACTGCTGTTGCTCTGTCCATAAGGAAAGAGGAGACAAGGCAGACAGTACATACTCTCTTGCGCATATAAGCAATGTGTTACAGTGCTGGGAATATGCCTCCCAGCCCATAAGGGAGGATATATCTCTGGGAGGCTGAGGATAGCTTAAAACTCTCCATCAGTTTTAAATGCCCAGAGTATCGAGAAAATGTTTATTTTTGTGACCAGTTGGTTACAACAGGGATTGTGCAAGAGTGTGGATGGCTTATGCTGGAAAGTAAGTGATAATAGGGAAGAATGGTGTTTCTTTCTAGCAGGGATTAGTCCCCAGTTAGGTCTTTTCTGCAGATCTCTTCTCTGCCTAGAATTAGACTGACATCTGGTGGTCTTTTGTCTTCACAGATTATCTTTAATCTGTCTTTTGTGAACATATAAGAATTAGTCTCATGTTCCTTTCTGAATGTTCTACCACAATATGATGTATTTATACCCACGTATTTAAAATGTGCTGGAAGATTCTGGGGGCATTCAGGCTGTTATCCAGAGCTGGCCTACTTTTCATCATATAAAAGGAAATAAATTATGCTGTACAATTCAGGAATAATGTTAAAAATGTACAGCAGGCTTAAATTGATGCATTAATGCTACATGAACCTGCAGATCTTGCCAAGGAAAAATGGGAAGGGTGAGCCCCCCTTACTGTGGAATGCAACTACCTAAGTGTGCAAATTTGGATACTTGACTAAAGAGAATAGGAAGGTTATGTCTTTGAAGGCTGTTTTATTTTTGTTGCCTGTTGCCTGAAGTATTGCAGGGAAACGTAGTGTTAAGCTTTTCATAGCTAGCTTGGGTCAGTGCTGCTGTATATGTCCTTACAGCTATGGTGCTTGAACCTCGGAAGGAAACGACAGACTCCAGCCTCCCGAAGAAGATACTGAGCAGGCACATCGATTTCCAAAGTAATCTTGGGAGCGGGAGGGGGAAAACTGCCAATTAAATTGATAAAAGTACTTCATGAGGCAATAAAATTTTGAACTTCATTCAAAACTGTCCCACTGCAGATCATTTTCTGTGTTGCGTCGCAATGGAATTCAACACCAGCAGCCTTTCTTTGACACTGAAGTTTGTTGGCTTTTGCTCAGTAAAGACATGACTCCCTTATTTGAAGTCAAGCAGAGTTTTCTTTGCCTTGGCTGTGACTCTGCCCTTGTCCTGCAGTTCACTGATCATTGCTGGTTTGTTCCAGATCCTTCTGCAGGGCAGAATGTAGGGTCACCCTGCTCCTCCCATTGTAGTGGCTGGAAAGAGGAGTTCCAGCCAGTTGCAAGGCAGTAACAGGAAAGTTGAAGGCTATTGCTCTAGAATGACTGGCGAAGAAATTGCATTGTTTTTTTGCATAATATAAGCAATTGAGAGGAAGAAAAACTAGACCATTTAAAACCATGTTTTTAGGTAATGCCAGTTAAACATTAGTAGCTTATTAGTAGCTGTCTGATACCTCATTCTTCTGTAGTTAAAGGGTGGAAGGACTAACTTCATAAATACAATATAATAAGTACGTCCCCTGGTATAGTGCCTCTTACCCTTTTTCAGTCCATTCCTCACATCAGTAAATACACCTCATCATAATAAGTGGCTCCAGGAGAGTAAAGGTGCTTCTTGCCTCATTAACTGCGCTTGACACTTCAGGCATAAGCAAGCTAAGTCCAGAGGGACTGGTCCTACCTTTCCCCGTACTCCCCAGTGAGCTTTCCCATTTCCTTCTGTCAGCATTGATGCTTCAACCATCCATGTCCTGAATGTGCTACTTTTGCAAAATAGCAGCTTTTATCACAGGGAAAACGCTGTCTGAAAACTAAACATCTTTTGAAGGGTTAGCTTCCTCTCACAAATCCAGCTAGCTGTGTGTCTGCACCCCATCAAGTGCTGGTGCAACAGAACTGATGAGGAAGCTGAGGCACTGAGTAGGATATAAAGGGAATGGGATACCTCACCTTTTTGGGGCACTGCAGTTTTAGATTGTTTTAAACCATCTGTGGGGCAATTTTAAGTGATGTTTCTCAGCTTGTTCTACCTTTTTGTGTTAAATTCTGTGTTTCTTAAAATTAACCAAGCTTTCTTATCCCAAACTCTACTTTTTCAGAATTGCCTGCTTTTGTCACAGGGAGAACTCTGTCTGAAAAATCTGTCTGGCTCCAATACTGACTTCTCTTTCTCTCTCTCACTCTCTATATGTTCACTTTCCCTCCCCCTGTCTTCCTTTTCTCCCTCATTTTCCTTTTCCTCCTCCTTTTGGCTTGCTGGTTCGTCAGCCCCTCCTTCCTTGCTCTCTTCCCTCCTTGCAGAACAAGATGGTGAAAGGCAGCCTCAGCACAGAGCAGTCGGAGCGGGGGTGAGGGGGGAAGTGTACTCCTGGGAATGGAAATAAAAGCAAGCACAGGTGAGTTGGGGAGAGTTTCCAGTTTCCACCTGCCGCCTTCTGTGGCTCCTTACCTCCAATACCTTCCCCGTATCTGTAAGAAATCAAGGTGCTTTTGTGTACGTTCAGAAAACTTGCAGTAACTGGTTTTTTGTTTGGTTGGGTTTTTTCCTGCTTCCATTCTGTTCAGGCTAGTGACTTCACTTTTTTTGTGTTTGCGCAGTAATTCCTTCTGTTTAGAAGTGAAAGGCAAATCTTGTTAGCTGTTAACAACTGCCTGATTACTCTCTCAGCTAAACCAGTGGCAGAAATCTCTTTTCATATTGCTATGATCATGTCCATAAGGATCGGAAGGGTTTCTTACTGTAAATCTCAGAGTAGTTAATAGTAAGCTTTCGTATAAATAAATTCATCAAAGTATCTTAAATTTTGCATGTAAGAATACTGATGAGTTCCAGATTATTGTAATCTCCAATCCCCTGTCTCCTGGAAATGTAAATATGGGGATAAGTACATTAATCTTGTCAGGAGCCCATTACATTCCTTTTGGACTTTCATTTTCCTGTGTTTCGCAAACAGACATGGGTGGTAGAAGGTGGAGCTACATCCGCAATTGGCCCCAGTTTTCTAAGTTTGTAACATTTACTCTGGTCCTTCACCTTCCTTTGGTCTGGATCCAGTGTGGGCTGTATGTGCCATAAGTCAGCACCGCTGTGGAAAGCGGCAGTTTTGCTCTCACACCCCAGCTCCCCTGCTGCCCTTCTTTCCTGCTTTCCTGCCTTCTTTGTCACAGCATTCATACAGCCCATGTATAAACTGCATGGTGGGGAATTCAGTTTGTCTCGAACTGCATTTAGTCGTGTTAGCAACTGAGTTGAGTTATTTTCCTAATCTGGTTCACTGTGTGGCTGGGCAAATATCCTGGCACAAGGAGGGAGCAGCACAGAGGTGGGAGTTAGCACCCTTGGAATTGGATGAGGCTGGGATTTCTTATTTCATTTCCACCAAGTGCATTGTCATTTGATGGCAATAGGGAGGTCTAGATGAGGTGTTTGGTTTCAGATTAACTCTTGCTGGCACCCTTTACCATAAACTGCAGCCCAGGAAGGTCTGTTGCCTTCATTTCACTGCTCAGTTGCATTTCTTACTCAAGCTAGTTGCTTCCCTCTCTTGCAATCATGCAGGTGAAGATGCTCTTTCATGTCTGTTCTCTGAGCCAGTTGTAACAGTTCCTTACCCTCACTACCATTCCCTTCCTTCCCAGGCACCTCCCTTACCTTAAGATCTTGCCTGTTCTTCAAGTTAAGTAATTGTGAATTGCTTTTATTGACATTTTCTGTGAAGGATGAGAGATTAATCAGAGATTTCTGGGGTTTTTTTAGTGCAGCAGCAGAAGACAGTATGTCATATAAACACTTTGTAGACTGACAGCTGACTTGGTTTAGCTCTGCTGTGTTCTGTGATTTTTCATTTTTAGCACAGCCTTTCTTGGCTGTAGAGTGGTATTAGAGCAGTTACCATGCAAACAGGATTTCGTGTTCATTATTTGAGTAACTTTTTCCTTCCATGGTAAAGGTCATTGGGATTCTTTTAAGCTTTTGCCTCTTCCTTGAAGTGTAAAAGGCAATATAAGTCATAATGGTACAACAGGATGATAGTCTCACAGACAAGGTGTCTGTTACAACTGTTTAACACTAGAGAAGTTTTCTCAGTGATGATTTTTTGGGCCATTTCTTTGAGGTGCTGGTGAACAATTACTGTGTCCCAGAGACCTTTACACAGCTTTGTTTCCTGCATTATTTTCCAGTGCTAACTCTTTTTTAATGTATCATAGGACTGTTTTGGCTTAAGACCTTGCAGACTCTGGAATCTCTGCACCATATTCACTGCGTGCTCTAGAATTCTCCCTGAGACATCACTTCTTTCCAAATTCACTTTTGCATCAATTAGTTTTTATCTGAGGATCTTATTTAGGCTCCCCTTTTTGATGCTGAATGTGTCTTAAAAAATAATTTCTCCAACCTGGCCTTGCATCCCAAAACAAAAACCATGTAAATCTGAAAGATCCACTTGTTAAAAAATTAAATAAGTCGTTGCATTGCTGCAGTAAGGAGCCTGGGGGAATCCTGTGGCGCAGTCCTGGTAGTGCAGGAACTGCCTTTCTGCTGGCCTTAGTGTAAGATAGAATGGGCACTCAGCTGTTAGGTCGTTGGATTGGTTTATTCCTGGTTCACGCCTAGGCCCAGCAAGTTAAGAAAAATCCTGCATGTTGGATAACATCCAGGCAAGTCAGTGTATTCTGTCTCTGTCTGTCCCTGAGCCAGTTGCCTCTAGAACATTTGGATCAGATCCAGATCTGAGGAGTGACTGTGTGAGTGAGTCTGGTGCTCTGGATCTTGTCCAGGAACGGGGAAGGACTCTCTCTCTGTGTTGAGCCTATTTCCTCCCTGAGCCAGTGCCTAATGCTCTGGACCGATTCCAGGCATGGGCAAGCTGCAGTTGTACAGGAGCCAGAGACAGCAACACGGCCTTGACACTCTTTCAGCAAGGGCTCACAGTTGCACAGTAATGAATACCATAAAGGTCAGCTGTCTGAACTCTCTAGGAGCCTCCCTCCTTTCCTCTTTAGCTGTAGCTCCATGGCTTACCCCTCTCATACTTACTTGCCTGACTTTTCGCTCTTAGCCTTACACCCCTGTATGGGGAGATACTTGCAGCCAAGGGGTAGGCTTGCTGGGATGTAATCTAATTGGTGTGCTGATAATCAGAACAGCATTGACTTCTGTATCATACTTAGTTAGGGTTCCTGGAGTTTAATTGCCAGCTATGAATGAACATGGGTGTTACTTCATTCCCAGGCACACCTCTGATGCCATTAACTGCTTTCCATATGCGTCACTTATGTTGAGAGCTTTTTTCCTTTTCCCAAGCTCACTAGCTGGTGAGGAGGGATTTATCTAAGTTATATCAAAGTAAGTAACCTTACTAAATAAACAAATTGCTTCTGGGCTTACTTGTGCTGTGGGAGAAGGGAAGAAAGGAATATATTGTTTCAAGCTTTGCTTTCTTGGCTGTGCAGATTTACGAATAAGAACCGTATCTTACAGAAATGAAATTTTAACTTTGCAGTTTCTCTTTTGAACTGAGCCTCCACCAACTTAGCAAACCCTGAAGTTCATTTTCTCACCTCCGAGGACTTCTGGCCAGGAGAAATGAGCATGCTAAACGCTTGGACGCTCCCGCATTTGTCTTGAAAGACGTCACAGACTTAGTCTTTCCGTGAACTGCCGACACCACTGAAATCTGGCAATTGGAACAAAAACCCCCAACATTAAAATAACAGAACCCCAGCAGTGTTACCAGTCCTCCAGTTAGTTTAACTGCAGCTTTGCCTTCAGCTTGTGAAATCCAGGCATTTCCCAGATTTGGTTCCTGCAGCTGGATTTACATAATTTTGATCCTGATTTCACTATCTGCTGCATGGTCACTGAAAACTAGTGTCAGATGGTAGCTTGGTGATCTGCATGAAAACAGTTGGGTCCAGTCCCTAAGGAGTGGCATCCCAGAAGCTGTCATTGCATTTGGGCACGCGTGGCTCCTCCGTTTCCAGTTTTCATAGTCAAGATGAGGAGGAAACATGAATGAGGTGACCGAGCTCCTTACTGGCTGCCAGAGGTAGCTGTTCCGTAAGAGTGCTATGCCACTGTAATGGCACAGATTGTCCTGTCATCCTGGGCCTCCTCCAAAACTGGGCTTACTTAGTGTTCTGCTGGTTGCTCAACTAAGTTTTATTTTTTCTTTGTATCACGTGGATTTGCTTTTGCAAACTGCACACCATGGTGCTTACACCCATTTTCAGCCCACAAAACTAAAGAGCTCTTCGTGTTACTGCAGTGATAGGCTGCTGAGTGAGTTTTTCCGAAGCCCTGGGGAGGGGGGTGTTGGCAACCAGAGGGAAGGATCCATTCCAATATTACTGTTTCACTTTGTTTTTCAGGTTAGGCTGTTGAGATAAAAAGCGGTGGACATTCGTGACTGAATGGAATCTCTCCCACTGTGCAGCCATGCCCCCTCTCGACGTGCCTGCCAATGCCAGCACTTCCTTCATAAATTCTTACATCACACTCAAGACTGAGGACATCACAGAATCTGACCAAGGAGTCTGAACCAGCTGTTTCCATGGACACAATCTCCATAGTGACAGTGGGAAGGGGAGGGGGAAAAAGGAAACAGGTGGGGGGAATTAAAGAGGGAGGGATAAATATATATATATATATATAAAGATCTATTTTTTAGTCTCGAAAGACTTTGTTTTAAATGAAAGGTGCGCTATATCCCTTTTGATGCTTTTGATTAAAATTACCAAAACCCCATATAAATTAAAAAAGAAAACTGTAGCTAAAGTAAATATTAAATCCAAAATCAAAGCAAGGCTTATGGAGCCTGACATTTTGTGGGAAAGAAGAGCAGAACTTGGGAATACTCCAAATAGGATTTGTCTCCCTTCCTCTTGCTTGCTTTCTCACAACATCCAAGGAAGTTCAACTTTAAAAGGCAAATAAGAGCATGGTAAATTGTAGGGTTTGGGAAGAAGGCTTGGATGGTTGCAGGTGATGGGGTGTCAGTACTTGCTTATGCAGGGTAGGGAGGTTATCGTTTTTGAGAAACACTATTAAAACACCTGAACACTCTTGGGTCATGAGACTCATGAAGTAAGAGATAGCTGCTGCTTGCTGGATCCCGTACACCTTGTTTTGTGTGGGAACGTCTGGGCCACACTGTTGGAAGGGGTATCTGCCCTTTGTGGCAGCAGCATGCACTCCCAAATCATTGCAAGGCGCTGCCTTCAGTTTTGAAGGCAAGTGAAAGGAAGATACGGTTTACCTGCCAGATGGGGGAGCTGGAAAGGAAGTCTGAATGTTCTTGGAATCAGTGTGTCTTCAAACTGATCAGAAAATCCACTTGGCCCTTTTTTTATTTACGTTTTGCTTTTCCTGAGGCAGGAAGAGGGAATGTCAGTGTAAGAGCCCACACTCTGTGGTTACGTGGGGGGTGGGTTGGATTGGTTTGGGTTGGTCTTTTTTTCTTTGTAAATTATGTAATTTTAAAACATTTGGGTTTGTAAGGAGCTACAACAAAATCCTAATTTTTTTTTCTTGTTAAGGCCTTAAGAAAGGGGTTAGTGCATCTTTCAGGGGTCACTCTGCCATGGGAATAAAATAGCTGTTTCACAAACAGTTTTATATAAAAAAAGCTTAAAAAAACCAAAAAAACTAATAAACTTCATTTTAACCTTGTCTCCTTTTATTTTGTGCGAACTTGATTTGTTTCAAAGGACAGAGAGACAGTACTATCTGCTGCTTTTTGGTTTCTTTGCCTTCATCAGTTCTGCCTTCAGTGATGACCTTCTGAACTGGCCTAGCAAGAGGAAGGCCACAAAAGCTTTTAAAAACTAAAGCTTAGGAATTGTTTGTTCAGAGATAAAGAGCCAATGACTGGATGAATTCTGTTCCTGTGAAGTTGGTGGTATTTCACCAAGTTACTGACTTCTTTCACTTGTAGGATGGTAGCAGATCCTAGCGATATCAAACAGCGTGGCGTTTACTGGGAAGTCACTAGAGATAAGGATCTAACCAGTATGACTTGGATAAAAGAATGGGGTTGATATTGTGGGGAGGAAGAACTATTTTAAAAAGTTATGTACTGGATGCTTGCTCAGCTACTCGCGTTTTGGAGTATTCAGCACATAAAAAATAAAATCTATGATAGCTCATATTAAGATATCTATTTTAACTCTATTTTTAAAGATCAATTTAAAGATTTGGGAGATAATTTGGCATTTATTTATTTCTGGAAGTTGCTGCTCTCACTGATACGTATTTGGAAAGAAAGGGCAGTCTTCTGCTTACTGCTTTCCCAGTAGCAGCTGCTTGAGTTAGTTTGTCCTTCTACATTGAGAAATAGACCTGTTGTGATAAATGTCACTAATGTGTCCTGAATTGGTGCTGAAAATATTTAACTGCTGGTGTAGTCAGAGAAAAATCATTTTTAGCATAGTAAATGTGATTGAGTAAATGACTTTTCAACTGAATAAAAATTGTTTTTTTTTTTTGCTAGTGTCTGTTCTATTCTACCTGTTCTGGAAACAAAAAAGAGTCACTGTTACCGCACTGATTTATGTTGGTGAAGAAATCCGCATTGTGGTGCTACCGCAGCAGAGGACTGTGTGGTGAAACTGCTCAGTTTGTTCCTTTTGGCTCTTCAGGGTGGTGTCACGCAGTTGAGGAGGGGTTTTGGGTAGCTGGGAGGGAGTCTTGGAGGAGCTTTGTGGGTGCTCATGGCAATTGTTCTGCTGTGGTGTTCTGTGAAATGCTACACTTGGCTCTATGAGAAGTATTTCTCAGTGGGTCATGCTTAAAGGTTCAAATGAGCTGCTGCTTAGCCCCTCATCAGCGCTGTTGTCAGAGGTAAGGGTTGTGCTCTAGTCGAGAGGAGTGTTGGGAGTTTGTTGGTTGAGTCTTCACAGAAACCAAAGCTGCTGTGGTTCTCTGAAACCAAGGCAGGAGGAATCTAAACAATGTGCAATGGTTTCTTAGAAGAACCTGGAAACAGTCCAGAGCGCTCATAAAATCCAGTTGGAAAGAAAAATTTCTTTTGGCTCAGAAGATACAAAGCACCTGAGTGGATTCTGAAAGCTGTTGCACATGAAGTGTTTGCCAGCTCCATCCCGCAAAAGCAATTAACAGCTTGATATTATGGATACCTCAGACTTGAAAGGTTTGGAAATCTTGGCTAATTTAGCTTGTGGAGCAGAAATTACCTGCGGCAGAAAGTTAAAACATGGATATTGTGTTAAGAAGAAAATGGGTGGCCTGCTGCTTGGGAATTACCTGTTTGAATGAGGAATGAACTAATGAGACTTTGGATAAGGGAGCTTATTTTTCAAGTGTTTCTCCACACTGTCTGACTCCCATGAGGATCTCTGAGGAAAAAGAATTGCACTGGTTTGCTGGGGAATGTGTGTGATGGTTTAATGGTGTTTTTGAGGTGCATGGTTGCTGTTTTAAAAGGAAGCTTTACAACTAACCCAAGTGAGCCAACACTGCTGAACAAGGTCAAAGAAAAAAAACCTATGTTTTTCCATAATGGATATGTAGTGGATTCAGCTTGCAAAGGATGTCTTACAAGCTCATTGGTGTTCGACTGGAGACAAGGATGAGGGAACTCCTGACAGAGGCCCTGGGATGTGGACGGCAAGCATATCTTGATTCCAGGAGCTGCTGATTGATACACTGATCATGGATTTTAACTGCGTGTGAAATCTACCCTTGGAAAGCCAAGGCATAGACTACTGTGGAGTTTACAGTGAGTAAGACTGTGCAGCACAGGAGAAAGCAGGCTCAGCTGTCACTGCAGAAGGGGGTGGCCAACCTCCCTAACTTGTGTGTCACCTTGGTATGAGTGGGATTTTACTTGGGGTTGTGATGTTTTTGAACCTTTTGAATCAGTCTTAGACCAAAGCAAAGTGATGGTCCATAATCATGTTGAAGAATGCTGAGGGGTTCGTGGCAAAGCATCTGCCAAAGAATGTTGTGCATCTTGTTTGTGGAGTCCAGCTAGTGCAAGCTAAAGAAAAACATTTTTGGTGGGACATGCATTTTTGAAAGTTGGTTGTCAAGATACAGGCAACTAAATGACAGCTCTGGAGTTCTGGCTGTTCAATGTGCAGTATAAACTGTAATGTACATAAGAACATACGTGAGGACAGATAATACCTTTAAACTGTGACATTTACAGGGAGAACATTTTGGGGCTCAGATACAAACTTTCTAAATCATCATGCCTAATAACAGCGTTACTACGTCAGGAATTACCTCTGCCATCTTTAATGCACTGGTTGTCCTGTACATGGTAGAAATACTTGGTAGACGGACACAAAATTGCTTTGTCTGACCTTGTCCCTGGCTTATTGGAATGACTGGAAGAAGCAGTCCTCTATCTAGAAATGTAGAAAGTTATGTTCAAGTATCAGACCTTTGGAAGTGAAACAGGATGTCTAGGTGGTTGCAGATGAATAAATCATCATTGGTCTGAATTTCCTTTTAGTGGTTAAAAGTTGTGGAAAACCAGAAAGAGTAGAGGTCATCTAGGGAGTTACAGATGTAGAATATGCAGAGATATGGCAAATATTTTGTGGCTCTGCTGACTTCCATGTGAGAATTTGGAGGTGTAGTTATGATCAGAGTTTTGGGTTAGAAATCCTCTTGTGAAACGGGACAAGATTCTTGTTTGTTTGGCTGTGGAATATTTCTAACAGGTTTGGGGTTTTTTGTTGGTTGGTTTAGTTAGGGTTTTGGGGTTTTTTAGGTAGAGCTACTGCAGTATATTGTGAGTCAGACAATTCAGTCAATAAAAGAAGAGGCACGAGTAATTACTAGAACACTGTGGGAGACCAGTAACCCCAGTACTTTCTTTATGGCACTGCTGCATGCCAAAGAGAGTTCGGCTAATGCGTATGACTGAAAAATCACCTCTGTGCAGATACCCTGCACGCTACCTAGCTCCCAAAGTGGCCTGCACTATTCAGCTGGAAATTATAATTTAAAGCTGTAAAGGAAAGAATGAGGTTTTCTTCATGGTGTCAAGGTCAGTGAAATAGTTGCTGTCATCATACATGAGTGTTTAATTTTTTACCCTGCCTGTACTTTTGGTCAGATGCAGAAAGTTTGCTTTGTCATCCAGCTGAAAAGTGAACAGGGTGCTGCTTACAGAGCCTTTTTGTAGGGTTTAATTTCTTAAGTATCCTAGTTCGTACCTCTACAGGAGGGAGCCTGAATTAGGGGAAAAGCATTGCTTGTTTGCTGGCTTCTTCCATGGGGCTATACTGAGAGCCAAGATTGCTTCCCTTTCCTCCTTGTCCTCTAGAATTGCTTCACTCAGTTTTAATGCTGTGGTTTCAGGTTCTTAACCTTACTGGCTCACTTTAGAGAAACGCTGGTAATTCTTAGCAGCCCTAGAGAGAGTAATCTCCCATCTAAATAATTTGAAAAAGAAATACACTCTCCTAGCTCATGGCAAACCTCCTGTGCAGGTTTGGAGGTCAGTGACCCTGGCTTTGAGCTGTATCATGGCATTGTTTTTCTGGGTTTTACTGAAATTGTTTCTTTTCAGTAGCACATCTTTCAGTGAGAGTCCTGTGAGCTGAAGCCGCTCTGTCAGAGGAGTGTCACCACATCTGAGGATTGTACTATAAAGGGAAAAGGCTGTACATTTTATAGCATTTATATTAGGAAAACTTGAATTCCACCTGGGTTCCTGCACCTGAGCTGTGTTTTCCTCTCAGAAGAAAGGCAGATCATGAAATCCTTATGCGTTGTAGATTATTTTGGGGATGTTGGAATGATACTTGGATGTTGAATAGATACTTGAGCTAGATTATGGGGCATAACAGTATCTACTTCTCATGCAGTTTTTCATCAGCTGGTGTTGAAATGCCTTATGAGTAAGACAAATCCCACTTGTAGTTGTTCCCATTTGTAGGTGTAAGAAATACAGAAAAAAGAAATACAGTGTTCAGTGTTGTATGATGAAAATGAGGTTAGGAATTGGCAGGTGGAAATGGATCTCAAAAGAGGCAAGAAAAGGCCACGTGTGTAAGCAGAACAAAGACTGTGATTTAATGTAACGCTTCTGGGGCTTGTGATGCATCTACTGTTTTGGAAACGAAGATGAGGAGATTACCGTATGTAAATGGATGTTGCAGTCTGTCTGTTCAGCTGGTGTCCTGTCTGTTCCTGGTGTGGCTAAAACACCTGAGGAGGAATTGCTGCTACCTGTACAGGTGATAGGTGTCAAAGCTTTAAGTGACCATTTGGAAATGAAACCAAAGAGCTGCACTGTGCAAGAAAACGAGCAAAGCTTGTGAAACACCGTTGGTGGGGACACCTCCAGCAGCCGAAAGCAGAGGCCAGACAGAACGGAACAATTTTGCAGACTCTAAGCAGATTTCCAGATTATTCGTGTTCGATTCTGCTCCAAGTATGAAACATTCTCAGCTTCACAGCGCAGGAAATTGTGCTGGAAGAAGAAACAGCTTCCAGAGCCGTGAGATGGAAGCGGGCATTTGCAGCCTTAAAGAAGGTATTAATGGCTGCAGTCGTCATGGCCTACTTCAGCCACCCAACTCGGTTTTACTAAAAACAACAGCAGCACATTGCCACAGAAACACAGAAGACTTAGAAAAGGTGCTGTTACAGCAGAAATTTAAGCATTCCTTATGACAAATGCAGAAGATCGACTTGGCCAACATTGAGTTTGTAGTTTGTTGCTTCAGAAGAAGAGGGAAAGAGGGTGCGTCCTTTTGGACTGTGTGGAATTGCTGCAGTCTAGAAGATGAACAAATCAGAAAATGAACAGATTAGAAATCACTAAAACTAATCCCAATCCTTAATAACTGGCAACAGTGACTGCAGACTGCCGGTGACTTGAGACTGCTTTGGAGCATGCCCCATTGGCCTGAAGTGCTGCCCATTGCTTGCATTTGATGGATTAACCCCTGAGATGAGGGTCAAACTACAGCTTTATGGTCCAGAGTTCCTCTCAAAAATAAGGAAAGGTGAGAAAAGGGCAATCTACTTGTTTGAACAAGCCACAAAGAAATGACAGGTCAGTAGAAGAAGGTTTGTTCTTGGGGCTTGTTCTTGCTAAAACAGGAGGGGACCTGACACCACCAGAAAGGCACCCGAAGGCCTGGTATTCTCACCAGTGGAGGTGGCTGCTCCTGCTGATCTGTTCTGTATGAAGCTGCATGCTTGTGAGTTTTGGAAGAACAGTCTGGGTAGGTACCATACCAAACTCATTCTTTGCCATTTATTAGACTACAGAGCAACAAGCCCTGAAATCAGCTCTTTAACGTAAAACAACCTTTTTGCATCCAAATGGTTGTTCCAAATAGAGGATAGTCTCCGTTGTACTTAAAAGGGAAATGTTGGCCAGGTCACCGGGGTTGGTTGATTCCTCTTCAAAGCACACTTACATCATCTTGGTTTTCTACCTCCAGTCAACAGCAGCCCATGGAAACTGTGGAATACAGACATTGGTGTTAATTTTCTGGGATTTCATTTGAGCCAATTAAAAGAGCTGCACTTGAAGTCTGTGCAACCTTTATGTCTGCAGAGGGAGAGATTTGCCCCTTATTTTTAGCATTTATTGGAGTTATTTGGACTTTGAGAGTAGCTGATCAAAAACCTAAACAGCCCGCCCCAGTCTGCAGTCAAGTGTTCAGAGAAGCGTCTGGTGGAGCTTTCCTTTCTTGTCCTTTACAGTGCAAGAGGAAGGATCAGTCTGGGGCTTGTCCGAACAGCCTTTCTATCTGCCTATTTGCAACAGCTCTCTCCTGACCTACTTTTTTCCTTACAAGGTGCATTAAGGATATACCGATTTGTGGAGTTTAAGAATATATGTTCTTACCTTTTTGATTTGAAAGTGTACGCCTGTGTCTGGAAATGTATGAGTACAGGGTTCAGTAGCTGAGAAAAAAACTATATTATATTCATTGAACACTGAACATTAATACTCATTAAACAGACTGCATGACTTTTTGTGGGAATGGTAAAAACCACAGCCGGCATCTGTCATGAGGTCAGGGGCACTTAAATGCCACAATTCCAAGTCTCCCATGAGGCACTGTGCCTCTGCACAAGGAAACAGGCAGTGTTCATGAAAGAATAAGATCCTTCCTTGCTGTAAGAATCATAGAATCACAGACTGATTTGGGCTGGAAGGGACCTTAAAGCTCATCCAGCTCCAATCCCCTGCCATGGGCAGGGACACCTTCCGCTACACCAGGTTGCTCCAAGCCCCTGTGTCCAGCCTGGCCTTGAACGCTGCCAGGAATGGGGCAGCCGCAGCTTCTCTGAGCACCCTGTGCCAGCACCTCACCACCCTCATAGTGGTGAAACATTCATAACTTCTTCCTAATGTCTAATCTAAATCTGCCTTCTGTCAGGTTAAAGCCATTTTCCCCCTTGTCCTGTCACTATGCCCTTGTAACAAGCTCCTCTCCAGGTTTCTTGTAGCCTCTTTCAGCCCCAGAAAGTGCTCTAAGGTCTCCCCTGAGCCTTCTATTCTCCAGGCTGGACAAGCAGGCTTTGTACATTCAGACCACGACTTCCTAAGTGCCCATCCTTGAAACAAGCTTCTAACGGGCACACAGCACAACAACTCACGCTGGAGGCAAAGAAACCGCAAACTCCTGTATTTTCCCTCCTGCCTCAACTGAGGGCAAGCGTTCGAGCTTGATTTACACTGCCGCCTGTGCAGCTCAGGCTGTTGTAATTGCCAGAGCAACACGTGTATCTGGTCATTCTGAAAAGCCTTGTGGCGCTGTGATTCAGAAAGCACCAGAGACTTCGTAACAGCCAGGAACAGACTGAGACATCTTCATCCTCATTTCTGTTGATTGTGGGAGTCTTCTCAAGACTCTGTCATTATATTCCTCCGTCTTTTACATTACTGCTGTGTATTCTGTGTATGCTTGCCTGTGTGGCTTGCAGGTAACTCATCTTGGAGTCACTCAAGGATCGTGTTCTGCAGTTACAGCCCTGAGGATTTGGGATGCAGAAACTCACATCTCCCTGCCCTCTTTCTGTCCCTGAGGTGCAATCAAGTGCATGTGTAGCTGGTCTTTGTTCCTCAGACAACACAGAAAGCCCCAGCACCTCCAGGCTCACCCAGGGGTTACTCCCCTGGTAACCGGTGGCTATTTCAGTGCTGTTACACTTCAGCAACTTCTCCAATAGGGTTTTTCGCCTGTCACGGGTCTGCATCGTTGGGGCAGGTCAGAAATCCCAGAATTCAGGGGGTTTTTTCCTCTCTCTTTTTTTAATAGAATCAGTAAATTTATTCCATATTTCTTCAGCTTTGCTTTTTATTCTTCCAAAACTGAAGAAATCTCCATTGATCAAAGGTATACTAGATCAAGAGTTACATGAGCATTCAGACTGTGTCTGTGAGCAGCAATCCCAGCCCAGCAGCCATGACTGTTACAAAAAGGACAGACGTGAACTTTCTGCCTGCCCTTCACATTCACGTTTGAAAGCCACCTGGGAATCCTGCAGAACAGAGTGCATGGCATCTCTCCAGGTCTCTCATGGCTCAGTGAAGGCCAATCCCAGAGCTGTATTGGGTTGCCGAAGGCTTTGGACGGTGAGGTTTTGATAAACCTTCAGGGTGGAGTCTCCACTCCCTCTCTGCGCTCATTCCTGCGCTGAGCCGTTCCCCTGGAGCAGCAATTCCTCCTTTATCTAGCCACAGCTCCCACTGCTGCAGCTTGTTAGTGGCCTCCTGCCTGTCCCTGCGCAGTCTGGAGAAGAATACGGCTCCCTCCTGCTTACAAATGCAGCAGTTCGTGCTGGTGTCACAAGTCAGGGCAGCCAATCTGCATGGATCCCTTATAACGCTCAATGTTTAACCCGGAAATCCAGCATACCTGCGGGGCTTCGGTGCAGCTGGACCCCATTCCTGCGGGGAACTGCGCTTTGATCCTTCCCCCCTCAGCCAGGAGGAAAGGGGAGTGCAGGCCACTGCCTGCAGGAAGCCTTGGGAAAAGCCTTCATCTTCAAAGCCTTACTTCTAATTGAAACTTCTTTCTAACTGAATCCCCACTCTCTTTTTTCCCGTTCTTTACCAAACCTGACATTCGGGCTGATGCTTTGGAGACCAGAGCTCTTCGCCCTGATTTCAGTCAAGCCCAGCCTGCTTGAGGGGAGCAGCACCAAGAACCCCGGGCCACGCACGCCGCGGAGTGTGCCCCATGGCAGCCGCTTTCCATCCCCGCCAGCACGGGCGCTCCTCAGGCTGGTGAGCCGCCTTCACCTTGGCCCGCGAGGTGTGAACGAGTTTACCTTTGCTTCTCATGGCCCCGACCCCTCTGTGCAGCCTCCCCTGCCTGCTCCACTGCAGGCCTGGGTCACCGCTGCACCGCAGCCCTCGGTCCTTCTGCCCCCGTCTGCCCGCGGCCAGGGCCGCGCCGCAGGTGACCAGCCGTGAGGGCTGTCTGGTGCTGCCACCTTAAGGCTTTTTGGGTTCATACTCCAGCAGAACCCGCGCACCAATTAAGCTGGGGGACGGATGGTGAGGAGATGGGGACTGGCCAAAGGCCGATCGCAGCAGGTGGAGCATGGCATGAATGCCATGGATGTGGCATTCATCTGCCAGGGATGGGGCAGCCACAGCTTCTCTGGGCACCCTGTGCCAGAGCCTCAGCACCCTCACAGGGAAGACTTTCTGCCTAAGAGCTCATCTCAATCTCCCCTCAAGTAGCACCAGCTGAATCTAAATCTTCCCTTGAGTTGGAGCAGATGAGGCAGAAGATGAAAGTTTCTCTCTGAGAGGAGATTTTTACAGCACCCGTTTGTGGTAGGGACAGGCACAGAGGCAGCCTGTGCTGTGCACCAGAGCTCAGTGCTAGACGTTCCTTTTCCTTGGTTCAGAGGAACCAAGAGGTACGAATGAGTCTGCGCATTGCATTTGCATTCTGGATGTTTTTCTGTGGCAAAATTCATTGTCCACTGACCTCCTGTGTGATCTGCAGCCCTTCCATCCCCGCTGTGCTCCTGGCTGAGCGCTCCTGCGCTGTGTGGCCCTGAGAGCGGGCACCAGCGGCCTGAGGGTCTGAAGCCGCTTCCCTGGAGCAACCAGCCAGGAGAGGAGAGCGTGGTCAGCAGCGGCGCTCACCCTCGCGCAGGGCTGCAGGCGGCAGCTTGGCTGGGGTTGGCAGATTTCCCCCATATCGCTTTTCGCCCCAAGCGATATGAGAAGCAGCAAGGTGTGCTTGTCAGACCCCCATGGACTCTGCTTCCACAGGTGCACTCGGGGGGTAGGGTCCCTCTGACACAAAGCTACCACCACAGGAGGTACCCTTCGCTATCTAACTTGTAATACTTGCACAGAAAAACAGGTAACATCAGGAACAGTTGTCGAATGTCTAATCCCAAGTACAAAGACTACCCCAGATGTTAGGCCTTAGTTCGAAACACAGTGAAGACAAATCAAAAAGCTTTGGCCTTTGGAATAGGCAGTAAAGAGTGTAAAGTAATAAAGAATTTGTCTTAGGCCTTTCCCTCTTTCTGGATAGGAACCAGTGTGTCTTATCCTGGAGTAACACAAATCAGAAGGGAGCTGCAGAAAGGCTTTAACTCACATACGCAGTGCCTGTATTCAGCACATAGGAGGGCTAAGGTTTGTCATCTCTGTGTGTGACATGGCGTTCACAATTTCCAGTTTTTCATGCTTTTAAGCAACATCACATTTTTAATGTGCTATTGCCACAAACCCATTCCTTTCTCCTGGCTGGCTCAGCCCTGCTCGTCGCTGGTGCTCAGGACACCTCAGTCTGAGCTGCGAGCATGAGCCACTGGTCAGCATTTGGGAAGATGCTGTTTCTCTGCAAGCAGAGAGGTTGTTTATGTCAAGGAGCTCAGTGCTTTGCCATTGGGAGGAGGGGAGCAGGGTCAGACACCATCTGTGTCATTGCCGTCCCTCTCACAACCCCAGCCTGGCAGCCTCATGTCTTTAGGCACCCACTCGGTATTTTGGCCGGCTTGACACAGAGAAAATATCTTGCTTTTCAGTTCTCGTTGCAGCCCCCAGCTCTGCTTCTTGCTCCTTCCACTGCTTACGGATGCTTCCTGGGTGAAGGACTGGGGGTATTTCTGTTGATGCAGTATTTCTTAGCACAAAACCATGATTTCACAGCTGTGGAAAATATGAAAACAGAGAAATAAGCCTGTTACCTGGAATCACTGCGAGGCTGTAGCAACTGCTATTGGCAAAACCAACCTACAGATCATTAGGGATGGAGTTCCAAAGGTAACTGACGAGCTGAACACTCCCTAGGAAGATCTTGCCTGCATTCCCATCATTTCTGATTTCTATTTCACTCCATATGCTGCCGCTGTTATTAATCAAACTGTGAGCACGACGGAGCCAATGTTTCAAACCAGAAGAGTTATTTGTAGGTTTCCTGCTCATAAAGAAACAAAACATACATTCCGATTTCCAATGCACATTCGGATCCATGAGGCATAAACTAACATTAGGAGCTTCACAGAGAAACCAAACATTAACAACCTGCTTCACTGTCATGGTAACATGTGACAACCTTCTCTTTCCAGCGCACTGATAAAAACTTCTCGGCGCTGACTTGTATTCAAGCCATTGTTTATACTGACAGAGTAAGTGCGGATAAAACCCAGACAGATTTTTAACGAGAGCTTGACACTGTGCTATTCATGGAAACAGCATATAACAAACTGTGCTCTGACAGCAAGTACCCTGTGCTCCTGGAAATTACTAACAGAGGTTCTGGATCATCAGAATTGTGTGTTTGGGTATTTTTTAATTTCAAGCGGCTTAACAACCATTTGGGGAAAAACAATGCTGGACAAAGGCACATTCTGCCTTTGCTGTTAAAGCTGTTTATAGTTTCTCAATGGAATCACTGCAAGTTATTCCACTCATCATCTGCTGCTGCCCTAAAGGACTACTGACCAAAGGGCAGAATCAGGAGGTCATGGATTACTTGACAGAACAATCATCAGTTTGTACCCTGTGAGCAGCAGTCACGCTTTCTTCTGCAGTGAAGTCTGGCCTGTTCGTACCTGTGCCTTTGCCAGCGACATCCTGCTCCAGACCATGCTTTTTCTCCACTGCTTCCCTTCTCCCCTTGGATTTCTCCATCAGTCACTGTTTTTTCTTTATCCCGTTATTAATTCCTGCCCCTTGAAGCCCCTCAGGTGTCTGGGACAAAGACGGGAGCATTGAGATTGCTGGGATTGGTGCCAGTTTGTTGTGACCGAAGCCAGAGGTGTCTTGGTTGTTTCTTTTCAGATTGCCAGGAGTAGCCACGTGGTGTTTAGTGGTTGGAGGAGGATCCATTGGCTGTCACCCCATTGCAGGCATGGAAAACTCTCCATTCAGGCTCATGTCGCTTTTACTGCGGCAATGGAAACCACATCCCCAGTGCTGTTCCTTCTGTGCCGCTCATATGTGCCCATGATGTTCCCAACCTTCAGGTACTTCCTATCATCCATAATGCACACTCCCATGCACAGTGAATGCCTGTACTCGGTGCTGTGTGAGGTTCATAAACAGCTATAGCTAACATTCAAGTTCATTTTAAGGAGGATGGAGCGCAGAGGTGGCTGGTCTCTTCCCCCAGGTAACAAGTGACAGGACAAGAGGAAATAGCCTCAAGCTGTGCCAGGGCAGGTTTAGACTGGATATTAGGAAAAATTCCTTCACCGAGAGGGTGCTCAGGCATTGGAACAGGCTGCCCAGGGCAGCGGTGGAATCACCGTCCCCAGAAGTGTTCACAACCCATGTAGATGAGGCTCTCAATGACATGGTTTAGTGGTAGCCTTGGCAGTCCTGGGGTAGCGGGTGGACAGACTCGATGACCTTAAAGGTCTGTCTTTTCAAACCCGGTTGATTCTGTGACTCTATGACATGTCCTGAGCCTGCAGACACTGGCCTTTAAACCTGAGAAAAATTGCAGTGTGGTTCTGCCTGCAGCTTCCTTGCGAGTGCCGTGGAGTGAGGTCTGCACCTGGAGTGGTGAAAGTGACTGGGTTCGGTTCACTCAGGTGTTTGCTTGTGTTTGATGCCCTGTGTTTGAGTTCCCCTGCAGAAGTGCCGTGTTGTCCCTCAGTAGGGACCAGCACAGCAAGGCCCCAGACTAGGTACTGCTCTACTGTTTCTGTAGGATCCACTGTGTCAACCAGACCTAGCCCAAGGCAAACACACAAAAAGACAGCGCCTGAGAGGCTGATGTCTGCACACCTCATCATACAGTCACAGGTCAGCTAACACAAGGTTCTCTGTACAAAAGAGCCATGCAAATGTGGTGGCACAAGGGGAGGAAAGGGATCCTGAGCTGACCAACAGCCCATGCTCACAATGTTGAAAATGGCTTGTAACTTAAATGGGGCAGGAGCTAACAGCATGCACCAACCGTTGCGGCATCACCCTGAATGCACATGCTTGAATGGACAAAGTAGATAATGTACCGCTTTACCAGAACAAGAACATTTTTACTTTCACTGTTGGAGCAATCACAGCCAGCAAGCCGGGAGGAAGGTGATGTGAACAGAGATACTCACTTCTACCTTTATTGACTCGAAGGAAATTGTGACAGCACATGTGTTTTAGATGTATTGCCTCTCTTCATCTCTTCTTTCTGAGATGTGCTGAGCACACACAGCTCTGAATGCTTTGGATGTTCAGGAGCCATCAGAAACAGGCTAATGAGCTTGGAGTGAAAAGAGAGAGAATTATCACTGCAACCTGAAATCTGACTTGCCTACTAGGAGACAGCGTCACCCAAGGTTATTCTGTCTGCTCCTGAGTGCCATAAGCACAGGAGAACAATGCTATTCTCTTTTTAGACAGATTAGCTTCCCTTTGGATTTTGATTCATAAAGAACTGAATTGAAGACCTAATTATGAAAACAACAGCATCCCCAGCTATCCTTCCAATATGCGAACAGCAGTAAAATGCTCACTGTGAAACACTCCCTCTGCCGGAAGACAAAGATCATAGTTAAATATTTCCTAGTATAGACGTTTCCAAGATAGATGATGAAAGAGCGAGCGTTCAAATTAACATTTTATCTTTTTTAACCTCTGTTCTGTGCCCTTTGGCACCTGCCGCTTTGTTCTCCCATAATTAGGACATCAGTGCTAACTAATGTACTTTGCGTGTTGATCTGTAGATGCTTTATCACAACTGGGTAAACAGCGCCCTTAAACACAGTTTACAAGCAAAGAAACTGAGATAGCAGGTAGCTGAGTTGCGCCTCTAACTCACGTGCCAAATCAACAGCAGAAAATGAACCAAGATGCGTTTTGTCTGTTTGGCTTCCAAACCAATTCCAAACAGATTTAATCACCTCATTGTTTTCGAAGGCGTGCCAGTGATCTCATGTTTCAGGAGAACAGGATGAGTTTCCCCATATGGATTTAAATGCATCTCTTATGGAAAAAGCCCACAAGGCTAACAGGATTTGTCCAGAATTCCCCAGGATGCTCTCATTTCAGCAAAGAAAAGCCCTGTGGTATCAGCCCTAACCCAAAACTGAACAGAAAAGCAACACATTCACAGCTCTTGAGGAGCTGTAGGAACAAGAAACCAAACCCAGCTGCTGAGACAAGCCAACAGCCTGTGGTATTGGGGGCGTAAGCCATACTTTTCTGACAGTTTCAAAGGAGAGTGTGAGTCAAGGCAACTGCTGCCAGTCATTCTCTGGGCAAGCAGGAAGCTCCACAGGGCTTGGCCACATCACAGAGGTTGAAAGGTATCTTCAGGAAGCATTTTAGACCAGTTCTGGTACCGTGACCTCTGCAAAACAGCACTCTGATTTGTTGCTTCTCTGTGCTGGGGTTAGAATTTGTGTGTGCTGAGCTGTTCGGCTAACTCAGGTTAAAGCAACGGTGGGAACATTTTAGCTTGAGGAATTGAGGCCTGTAGGAGAATCTGAACTTGAATCCAGCAACTAAAACTGAGCCACCTTGTTCTGGTTTCTGCTTTGACCACAGTTAACATGACAAGGATGCCGGGGTTTAAACCCGTAACTACCACCATCTAGTCACTTGCTGAACTGGTTAACCCTTTTTACTGTGGGAGCTCAGTTCAGGGTCATCTCAAGCTCTGTGAAGTAAGAAGTCAAGATAGAGCCACTCTGATCTTATCATTTCAGTTTTTCAGTTTGCCTTTCGTATCTGAGGCTTATCTGGGGGTAACTTCATCTCAGTGGCTGCCTGATTCATCCAGATGCTGATGCCTGCAGCAACAGCCCAGCTTGCACAGCCAAGCCGTTCACAGAGGTCATTTTTGGTACCAAGTTCAGAGTCATTGTGCTTTAAGAGCAAGGGACATGTATGGGGATGGGATGGAATGGGATAAGATGGGTGAAAGAAGCAAAGTCCAACCAATACTCACTTTGGTGATAGGTGAGCTGCTATTATTGATATAGGAAAAAGGGTAGGAAGCCATGGGGAATTTATAGAAGAAAAGACTGAAGAACAGATTTCTTTGCAATGTGGGAAGGCTGGCAGTAAGTCATAGTAACAGTAACTATGAAAGACTTGGCTATTTCAGTTCCGCCGACTGCTTTATTACAAACAAGCTGTTAACACAGTCCATCTTAAGGCTGTAGAAGTACTTCCAACGTATAAAACCCCATCTGAAGGCCAAGAAAGTCACAATGAAATGGCTGAGATGAAAATTTCCTGAGTTGGGGTTGCGTCTCAGGCTAAATTTGTTTGGGAACACTCAGCCAAAACTGTTTTAATCCCTTTCTAATGGCTAACATCGCTCTTAGAAACCCATTGTTTATCTGACCTCCTCCTAACCCATTAGAAAAATTTCTGGCTATATTTTCCTTTCTCAGTTTCATGCTTTGAAGCATTACACCCGAAATTTGGCAGGAGGCAGCTTTCTGTTAGGAAGACACATTGCACCAGCTCTCAAACTGTGCTCAAACTTGGCCGCGTTACAAGCACTTGAGAACCCGGTTTGCGTGCGCTTGATGGAGTTCTCAGTTTTTCAGCTCAGATTCCCCAGAGATGTCTGAAGGGAGCAGGTGGTGGCTATTGCTGGCTGCTGGAGGCTGGCAAGGTAAATGACAAGTGTGAAGCTGGGCTCCTCCGCGCTCTCCTTGCCCCTTTCCAGCACTGAAGTGGTTGGGATGGGGGGGCCGTCCAAGTGAAGGCACAACAGGCAAAAGATAATGGGTGGGATGAAGTAAAGAGGTGAAGTAAGGACCAAAAATGCCTGAGACTGGGTGGGAGACCAGGGAACAAGAACAATGGGCTGCATGCTGACCACTTCTGTTGTTCCAAGAGGTTTTGCTCCTCCAGAATGAAACATTGCTGAGGTTTGGATCCATCTAACGGTGCTAAGAGGAAAGCAGTCACCCTGCTGGGATTTGGATGAAAGGTTTCTGAAAGCTCAAGGAAATATTCACGTTATGTGACCAGTGCCTCCTGGCTGGCTCCAGCATCGAAGCAAAGAGGGAGAGAAGGAAGAGTGTTTCTTTGGCCATTGAAGGATTCCCACCACAATTCTGCAAAGGAACAAGAGTATGTGATGCTGTGTAGTGACTGAAACGGCACTTTTCATAACAGGCACTGATCTGTGACCTTTGTGTCTGGGGTGCCTACAACCCCAGCCAACCAGTAGCTTGGTTGGTCCTGGTGCAGCTTCTAGGCTTTTCCTATTTAGGTACCGCCACTTAGGAGATGATTTGCTCTTACATTTCCATTTTCTCCATTGGAGACACCTCAGAGGGATGCTGTGAGTACAAAAGACTGCCTGCTCTGAACCCATGCAGCCACTGATGATCACTGTGGAAAAGCCCAACGAAAACACCCTTATGGGGATGGTGTGAACAGCAGGTGGCAAAATAGGCTTTGAAACCAAATACTATAATTAAAACAGGATTAGTAAATGATTATCATCAATCCTATGCACTGGATAAAGGGAGGGTCCTTCAGAAAGAGAAAAATAGCATGAGATCATAATTGAAAGTGACCTTATGGAAGATATAGACAAAAAGGCTCAATTAAAATTGTGCAGGCAGCTTGTGCATTATCTTACTTCTGGATGCTTTATTTTGCAGTATTACTAAGGGTCTTTTTTCTTAAAGCTGCCCTTCTGCTTGTATTGCTGGTTCTCCAGTCAAAGAATGGTGATGTCTGCATACAACTGCTGTAACCTCACTTAGCTTGTCTCTTAACTGACTGTGCACAAAGAGGTGCACAGCAGGGCTGCAGCCAGCTAAAATCAAGATGGATGGATTTGGAGGGGCTTTTCCCTACCTTAAAAATCACTCAAAATATTGCTTTATTGTAAAGAAATGCAAATGAACGTCTTTCATTCTTCAGAAAGAAAATTACCCTTCTCCCTTTCTCTCTCTCAGCGAATTTGATGGCTATTGTTTCTTTGCTTGCTTTGAAAACTGCTCTTTTGAAATTACTTAAGCTGCAGCACTTTCTCCAGTCCTCTGCAGGAATGGCAGTCCAATGGCAGTCCATTGGCAATCCATTGGCAGTCCATTGGCAGTCCATGCTGCTAGCCAAAAGTGGAGGAAGTGTCTAGTCAACAGCCTGGAGGGGGCAGAGGAAAAGATTGTTTGCCCAGAGACCTTTTGGAAAGATTCAAATCGTGTGTGTGTGCGTGTGTGTGCATTTCTCAGGTTGCAACTTCATCACCTTATGTCAAGGCTGAGCCACAGGATGAAAAGCAGCTGAAGAGCTGCTCTTCTGAAGGCCTTCCAGGGTGATGTTCATTAAAACCAAATCCACTTCGGAATTCCAATCAACGACCCTCTTACAGCCTGGAGTGAGTGATAGGAGTCAGACAGCCTTTGGTTCTAGCCAAGATAAGCAAAATGGGAAGAACCCAGGTGGATATTTTTCAGCTGAAGTTCAAAAAGTTGGAGCTCAAAATAAATTGAAATGGGCAGGGTAACATCCTTTTACCAGTAGGGGGGGGTCAGGAAAAGTCCACTGATGCTCTTGGGACTACATTTCCCACCTTTTCACTTGTCATCTGAGTGCATGGGTCATGAAAAACAGTGTGAGAGGAACCCCTTGATCACCTTTTAGCATTCAGACATCTCCAGCTCCAGACACAGAGACCCCTGAGTACAGGACTGTTGCAGCTCTGCCTCCTAAGAGCTCACAGCAGAGGTGTTCAAAATGTGGTGGGTACTCAAAAGCCAACAAACCCCCAGACTGAGCTGCAGACATACTTCAGCTCTTTCCTAGGCTGTGCTTCCTAAGAGTGCACTTTGTCCCATCATCCAGGCCATTCATAAGTGTCCTGGGTTCAGCAGTAGCAGTCATTTTTCTCCTTCTTAGTAGCTGATGCAGTGCTGTATTTTTGATTTTGGTCTGGGAACAGCGGTGATAACACCGATGTTTGTAGCTACTGCTTAGAATGTTTAGACTGAGCAA
>WYDI02023376.1:67820-81623 GCA_009867235.2 Psittacus erithacus | reverse complement strand
GAAGGTGTCCCTGCCCGTGGCAGGGGCTGGAGCTGGAGGAGCTTTAAGGTCCCTTCAACACAAACCAGGCTGGGATTTGGTGAAAGTCCATTGCAGGCATTTTGGCAATGTAGAAGAGAAGAGAAGGAGGCTGCAGGGAGCACGTTGTGCTTGCATCCACAGTGGGGTCAGCACAAGGGGGTGGCAGAACAGATGTATTTTGTTACCCAGTGGATTTCTAAGGCGAATCCCTGCCCACAGAATGATGCTGAGAGGCAGCGTGAAGAGCGTGTGCCTGTTCCTGGTATTCATCGTGCTTTGTCAGGTGGGACAAATCCTCCCTGTGTTCCTTTCCTCCTGATATCTGCTTCCCACGGCCTTGAGCAGGGCCTGGGAGGTTTGGTTCAGATACTACATGGTTGCTTCCCAAAAAGCGAGCCAAGGGCTATTCCTGCTGCTGCCTGTGAATGGCATCAATCCTGCGAGAGGGCTGGAGACTGCGTGGGCAGCCCCTGTGCTGTGCTGCCCCACGCTGTCCTTGTTCCCCTCTGTTCTTTGAGCTGAAAAAGGTGGGAAGAAGTGGGGAAGGCTGTGCAGCGATCAGCGTCCTGGGGAGCAGAAGCTAACGGGGCAGAGCCGCGCATCACCAGCAGCTGAAGCGAGATGTAGTGAGGGGAAACGGAATTGCTATGGGGAAATGGAATTGCTATGGGGAAAGGCGGGGGCTGGCGGCCCCTGCCCGGGAAGCCGGGAGCGGGGCTGCCCGAGCCGCGGCCGCTGGATGGCAGCGGAGCTCCGTGTCTGGCCCCGTCCCGGTCCGTGTCGCTCCCCTCCGCCAGGCTCTGCCGATGGGTGTTAGCGGGTGCCGTGGAATTCCAGGTTGGAAAGGACCTCAAGGATCAGCCTTTCCAGGCACAGCATGACCTCCGCTGGATGTCCCAGCGCCCTGTCCCGCCGAATTTTGTGCTCAACATCGGAGGTGGCTCAGGGCGCTCGCTGGTTCTTTGAGACCTGAATTAAATCCCTTAACAGTCATTCTCTGTGATGCTGTGCGCGCAAATTAACCACCCAAGGGCTGCTTCTCTGTGCCTGATCTCTTCAGCCTTTGGGGCTACCAGCAGTTCCTAAATGCAAGGGATGCTCTTGCAGGTGCATACCCAAAAGCACCAGCCATGACCAGGGTGTTAAGGCAGTGAGGGATGGGGGGAGAGGAGGTTGGGGGCTACAAACATGACATGTGTGCACTTAAGATTGCTGCTAGGCTTTAGTTAGAGCTGCTGATCAGTGAGTGTGACCTGGAGCTGTGTGTGGGAAGGGCAGGGCTGATCCTGAGGGCACCTTATGTGGTGGCTCTGGGCCATACCTGCAGCATCGCCTTGGGAATTGGGGCAGGAAAGCTCTGGGAGAGCAGGAGGCTGATGCTCTGGTGATCACTGCTGTGAGGTGTGATGCAGAAGCATCTGCTGTCCCTGCTTGTCCCTGTCCCCCACTTACACAGCATTCCTGGAGCTGTGGGGCTGACACAGGGATGGCTCAACATGCTCCTTTCCCTAAAGAAAAGGTGTTGAACTCCTGCTCTGCCTTTCCCTTTCTCCTTATTGTACTCTCTTTTCTCCCACTCTCCTGGGATAAGAGGCATTGGGAGCACTGTCTGGCTCCACTTCCACATCGCTCTGTCTGGAAGTTGGTGAATTATTGCTGGATAAACCAGTGTTTGGCTGCCTTGAAAAGCACTTCCAGAGCAGTTACAGCCTTCTTGGTCAGCACCATTCATGTTGAGGGGTTTCTCTGCCCAGGCTGTCTCCTTGATAGCTGGAACCCATTGCAAATTCCATCAGTGCGGCCAGCGCAGAGCTGGGGTTCCATGGCAAATGCCTTTTGGTTCTGCACCTAAAAGCCTGGAGCTTTTGGGAAGCTCTTTGCCGCAAGCGTCACTGTTTGCCTGTGGCTCTGTCCTGCTACACTGGAGGAGGCCCTCGGGCTCTCCCAACCTGGCTGCTCCCTTTGCCCAGCAGAGATGCTTTAAAGGCCTCTGACAGCTGATGCCTTGGGGACAGGCTCACCGGCTCAGTTCTCACGCTGCTGAGGCCTCCAGAACACCCCTGCCTCTGGGTGCTGCGTGAGGCTGAGGTGTGGGTCTGACCTGGGACCTGCTTTTTCTCACACCAGGACCCGTCCTTCCAACTGCTCCGTGCTCCTTCCATGCGTGTCTTGTGCCTTCCACTTGCTGCTATAAACCACAGTGAACCTGGTTTAATTTGCCAAGGTGCTAGTTCAAGCCCTCCTGACATGGCTGGTGTTAAAACCAAATTAAATGTTTATGCAGAGACTGACTTTGTATTGAATGAGCTGCAAGTTGAACCTTCATGTTAATGAGCATCCTGCAGCCCTGCGTTCAGCTCTGGGGCAACAACGCAAGAGGGATGTGGAGCTGCTTGAGTATGTCCAGAGGATGCCACAGAGATGCTGGAGCAGCTCTGCTCTGGAGCCAGGCTGAGAGAGCTGGGCTGCTTCAGCCTGGAGAAAAGGCTCCTTAAAGGGAGACCTCAAAGCAGCTCCAGTGCTTGAAGTGGCTCCAGGAAAGCTGGAGAGGGGCTTTGGCCAAGGGCCTGTAGGGACAGGCCAAGGGGAATGGCTTTAACCTGCCAGAGGGGAGATTGAGAGGAGCTCTTAGGCAGAAGTTCTAACCAGTCTGTGATTCTATGATCCATGGCCCCTGCTCTGCACAGCCTCGTGCTGCACCAGTCCCGACTCCCAGCCTTGCGTGTATCGGCTGTGAGGCAAAGTACGTGTTAACCAACTTTATCTGAGCTTTCCGTGTGTTGATTTTATGTTGCAAGGGAGGTTCTGAGCTTATACATGTGCCCTTCTCGGGGGTACATCTGGTGGCTGCTCTGCAAGGCCATCTCCTGTGCGCCGGGGCCGCGCTGCGCCTTGGCCTCTGGAATGCTCTTTTCATTGATACTTTCTGCGCACAAAAATGCCTGCTTTGTATCCGCTGCCCCTTTCCCTCCCCACGCAGAAGGGGAGGGAGCAAAACCGACTCCAATATTTTCTGGTAACAAAGGGCCGAGGGTGAATCCAGAGCAGGCGAAATCTCCGGGGCTTTCGGCAGAGAAATTAAATCACTGCAGCTCTCTCCTTTCTTCCCAAGAACAAACAGGAGCGGTTACCACTTCCTCTCGCTCATAAACAAAACCGGCCCGACGTCTCCAGGAGAAACCCTGCCAAGAGCCTTTCCTTCCTAATTGTCTGGGGTTTTTTCAGCTCTGATTAGTATTCGGGAGAGCCTGGCACACAAGCGGGAAGCTTCAGGAACAGGCTGTAGATCTTGCTCCGAGCAGATCCTACCCTCGTTTTTCATCCCTTGCCCTCCTTGTCTGTCCCACTCGCCCTCTCCCTCCCTCCCTCTTCTTCCTGCTTTGTTTTTACCTTCATCCTTCCCAGGGTTTGTGGTGGTGTCTTTTGGGCACCAAATCCTGGTGCTTGGGCTCTAAAGGTCTTTTATGGACCTCCTCTTCTGCTGTTCCTTCACTTTCAGGCTTTTCTCTGCTCTTGGGCAGCAGTTTTGACTGGAGCAGCTCTGGGGGATTCACTTTTCCCTGCGGGAAAGGGCAGGTTGGAATTGGGACTGAACTTAGCGAATGTTATAAAAGACTAAAAGGTGCAACTGTCCCAGTGCGGGGATGGGGTTTGCTCCCATCCGTGGACATTGACATCTCTATCTGACCAGCATCCTGTTAACTTTTGTCTCCAGTAGAACTCCTTTCTATGGAAGGATGGGAACCTCCAGCCCTCCTCAGTGGAGAGTCCTGGATGGCTGCTTGCGCTGTCATGGGGCAGGGATTCATTTGGGACTGTCCCAGGGGAAGCAGGGAAAAGCAACTTGGGTTCCTGTGCCTCTGCCATCCTTCCCTATGAAGCCGGCCTGGGGCTGTGCCTGCTGCCGCTGCTCCTGCCTAGGGACATGAGCCGCTTTCCCAGTTACCTCATTGTACACAGAAGAGCTTTCCCACATCTCTCTCTTGTGGCTGGGTTTTAATGTGTAACATTGCCCCGAGTTCTGTTCTTGCATCATGTGCTGGAGATTAGGAAATCAGTGGCGATAATAAATATTGCTGAATGAGCGGGTGTGGGCAGGAGGGAGGGAGAGGAGTGATTTAAAGGGCAAGGAAAACTGTGTGTTCCCTGTGGGCAATGCTCTTTTTGCAAGGATGAGCCAAGCTTTTATGTCCCCTTTTTGTAGGAGGCACCTGTGTGATAACTCCTTTGGAGTGCGTGGTTGGAAATCACAAAATCCTAGCATCAACTAGACTGGAAAAGACTTTAAGATCATCAAGTCCGACTGTTACCCTAGGACTGCCAAGTCCCCACTGAACCATGTCACTAAGGGCCTCATCTGCGTGGTTTTGAGTTTAATGCTCCTCTGAAACTGTGATGCACATGGATGTGATGCACATCCCCTGAGCATCCCACCTCCCCTGTAAGTGGTGGTCTGAAATCTCCTTCCAGCTGCCCCCAGCCCTGCCAGGGCCAGAGCTGTGCTGATGGGAAGCTGGAGATGCAGGGTCCCTGTTAACCATGTGCTGCTGTTCAGGGGTAAGCACTGAAATCCCTTCTCTGGAAACAGTTTGCTGAGTGCCTGGTGCCGCTGGGAACACGCAGCCTTGACTCCATGACTCAGCCTGAGTTTCTTCATCGTGTTTGCAGCCACAGTGTCTTGTGCTGTTCTCACACTGCCTCTGCCATGGGCTCCAGGCGTTTGTAAAGCCCTGGCAGACTGAGGCTGGTTTTACCCCCCAGGTGAGGCAGCGTTTGCTTCACTTTCGTTTTCAAGAGGGGAAACTGGGGCTCTGAAAGATGAAGCAACTTATCTGAAGTCATGGGGGGAATCCTGGCAAAGCACAGAGCCCATGGACACCCCACCTTTGGTCCTGGTGTGGTGGTTTTGCTCCTCGCAGCCTGCCCTGGGCTGTATTGAGGATGGGGAGGCAGAGCAGTGACCCTGTCTGGCTGCTTCTGGTTTGAGCAAGGCATGCAGTTATCTCTGGATGCAGCTTTCCCCTTCCATGAATCCCGTAGCTGCTGGGGCAGGGGATACTCAAAGGAAAGGCATCGCTGAAGCTCTGTGTGGGGAGCAGTTCCTTGTGGAGCTCTGTTTGTTACAAGTCTCTTATCACTGCAGCGTCTGAGCAGCTCCAAGGCAGTGTTAGCGCTGTTCCTCTGGGGCAGGAAGATATTATCCCCTTTTTACAGACGGGAAGGGCGGCTAATGCAGCGCAGAAGGATTAGGGCTGGGATTTTGTAAAGCCTCCTGGTTAAGAAAAGTGGGACTTGCGAGTCACTGAAGTTACTCAAGAGCCCATGTGTGAAACTTCTGCTTGGAGCAGAGTATTGAAAGTGGGTCCATGGTGGCTCAGTACATCCCAGCTCTTCAGCCGCAGCAGTAAGGCACCACGATGACCACAAACCCTTTAAGGCACTTTTGGAGCGCAGCTTTTTCCTGGTCAACTTTCCATTCATTTCCTTTTTTTAACCTTGCCTGGTGTTTGCCCCATGATGGAGCTGGGATGGGGTGGGAAAGGCTGGGCAGGAGCCGGGGGGGATGTTGTGGGATGGGGTGATAAGCAAATCCTTGGACACAAAGTTGAGGCAAGTATATGAGTGAGTGGGGAGCAGCTTCTGCTTGTGAGTGATACAGCTTATCATGGAGCAGCTCTGATGCTCATTGTGTTTGGGGGAGCTATGGGTAGCAGCATCCTCCTCTGTGTGTGGCTGTTGCTGCTTCTGTGTTGTGGCCATTGCGCTCTGGCTAAATTCTTCTCACTCAAGGCTTGCTTTCTGTGTCCCCCTGCGCTTTTCCATGTGCAAGTACAGCTTTGTACTTGCAGGATTGGTGTACGCTCTTTTTCTACAGCTGGTTTGTATTTGTCTGCCCCATTCAATCGAGGCATCAGAGCTGTGAGTGCAACTTTATCTTAAAGTAAACCTGACATCAGTTTTTAGCATGGGATATTTTTCCAGCTGGGATATGGGAATAGCTGGCCATGGAGCCAGGCACCCTGGGCATGGACAATGCTTCCTTTTGGTCCTGGGAAGTGCTTTGCCTTGGGAGGATGGAAATAGTCCAACTTGTTTCTGTGGTGGGAGGGTTTGTCATCTTCTTTTGTAGTCTTTTTGGCATTGGGTGAGAAGAACCAGCTGTTGCTGGCAGGAATGGAGCTGGGTATCTGGCAAAGAACTCCACTGTATACAGTTAAACCCCTAGAGGGGCAGGGGCAGAGTAGCCTGCAGACAGGAGGGCGAGAGGCCGGTGCTGCCAATACCGAGCAGAAGCTTCCCATGTTCCTGCCGGCACATCTCCTGGTCCAGCGCTCAGTTGAGTTGTCTGCTGAGGAGCTGTGTTCTGCTTTGATGTTTTCTGGCATCCCTTCCAGCACTTGGTGGAGTGAGCTCTGTGCTGACCTCCCCTGCTTGGCCAGGACTTCACTGGATGCTCATAAAACCTGCATCCTCCAGCTTCTGAGACGGGTTCCAAGAGGCTTTGGCTGCTTGTGGGAGGTGTGAGTGTTTGCGCCCTAAGCCGGGCGCAGGGGCTGGAGGGTGGCTTCCCACCCTCCCTATGGAGGCCTCACTGTGCTCCCCAGCTTCACTCCTGCCCTGTGCCCCTTTGCAGAAGGGAGCTCAGCCGTATGCTGGTTCCATGGGGCTGTTTTGGTAATGCGCCCATCGAGCAACTCCTTATTCTTCATGAAATGCGTTGAGGTATGCCAAGCGCATCCTTGCTAGGATGCTGGTGGAGAGAGGCTGTGTAGGTCTCTGTGCCATCCCAAGGCCAGGGCTGTTGGGAAGGAGCTGGGTGACCTCAGATGTGCTGTTCATGGAGCGGTGATGCTGGGAGCCATAGAACCACAGACCGGTTTGAGTTAGAAGGAACCTTAAAGCTCATGCGGTTCCAACCTCCTGCCACAGGCAAGGACACCTCTTGAGTAACATGGTCTAGCATGAGGACACCCTGCCCATGGCAGGAGGTTGGAACTGGATGATCTTAAGGTCCTTTCCAGCCCAACTCATTCTGTGATTCTATGCTTCTGCTTTGCTCCAGCTGTGGTGGCTCCCCTGCCACAGGGAGTCCTTGCTCCTAAGAAGCAGAGCTAACAGAGGATTAATGGTTAATCGGTTGTTCATGGAGAGTTATAAACAACCCGTCTGGCTCTTTAACACCTTTCACTGATGTGCTCGTTGCCCTTCATAACACATTCCTGTCTGATACAGCCTTGGAACCTCTATTAATCACTTGTTAGCTCCTGCTGCCGAAGGCAGCTTGGATGGTGCTCAGCAGCCCACGGACCTTGCCTGCTGTGCCAGGGCTTCCAAACTCCTCAGGGACACAGCGAGGGCTGGCGGAGGGCCCAACAGGGCTCATGTTGAACAGGGAGGCTCCACAGTGCTTAGTGCTGTGTCCCGCCTGTGGTCTGCTCTTCCCGGGGAGCTGGGGATGGAGGAGTGGCTGGGAGAGGTTTTAGGGTGCCAAGAAACACCTCAAAGGGCAGGGCCATCCAAGGAAAGCCTTTTGGATTGGCCCCACTGGGATATGGATCCAGCACTGAAAGTTTCTGGACCCATCAGGTTGATGTGAAAGCAGATCCTGCTCCAGCCTGGGTCAGCTCCTGCCTCCCAGGAGATGAGCCCTGGCCTCATGCAGTGCAGCAGTCCTGGTTTTGGTGCTTGGGATACACCATGCACCCGTGCTCCGTGCTGCCGGGAAGCTCGCCTGGCTGAGCAAACACTGCTGGGATATTACCTGTCTGTTAACCTGTCAGCGCGCTTTGCAGCTCCGTTTAATCTCCGGCTGTGGAATTCCCCCTCCGGTTTCTGCCTCCCCCTTGCTGCCCCCTTCCCACGATCAGGGTAATTAAATATTGTCTGAGCCCCGTCACTTAATGGCCCGCTTGTTTGCCAAGGGGAGATAACCCGGTGTTTGCTCACTGCGCACCAAGGACATGGGCAGCTCATGCCCAGACAGGGCAAGTCCCTGGGCCGTGGGGTGATGCCTGTGTGTGACATCTGGCTGCGGTGGCAGAGCTCTTCCCATGGGGCACCTGCAGCCGGGGCTTGAAAGGGATGTGTCTGGAGCAACCTCTGCCCTTTGGATATGCTTCTAGTGCGGTCTAATGAGTTCAATACATCGGTATTTATGTTGCTGTGTCTTCAGAAACTTTGGTCAAAGGAAAGGTCTAGACACAAAAAGAGGTTCAATTTCTTCTATTTTTGTATTTCTCACTTTACATTTCCCATTTTATATTTTTCCCTTGCTTGTTATAAGCCGCTGTTTGAATTTCAGCTGTATTTGTTTGTGAAGCTTGAGGCTGTTGGTGGATGCTCACCCAAGTCTAGGACAGTGAAGTGGCCAAGCACTGGGGTCCCCCGTGTCCCCCTGCCCATGGTGGGCTGGGATTGGAGGCAGCAGTTGGCTCTGGATGGGGGAAGCAGAGACCAAATGTTCATCATGGTCAGGGTGTCCCAGGTTGTGCTGCATGTCCTAGAGCTGTGTGCTGGGGCTGGAGCAGGCGAGCCGGAAGATTCCCCGTCTACTGAGTGTGTGCTTCCTTCCAAGGCTGGTCTCTCCCATTGTATGTCTGCTGTGCAGTGAAGGTTGATGATTTCTCTTCCCATATGAAGCGGTCCCACAGCCAGAGCGTGGGCTGGGCTCTTCCTGTTCCACAGGGAACACGTGTTGGAGACATGGGAAGGGTCCTTCCTTTTGTGAAACGGTGATGGGGTTACTACTTCTAAGCGAACGGGCAAGTCAGGTTTTAAATCCCAGGAGCTCTGAACAGGGTCTGCCCAGGAGGTGGAGTTTCCCTTGCTTTGGGTTCCTCTGGGATGACGAGCCATATGTCGGTGTTGGATTTAATGCTTACTGAAGGCTGGCTGTGAAAGCCAACTTTCTTAAGCCAGAAATGAAGTCCTGTAGCGGCGAGCTCAGAAAGAAGAAAACTCCCAAATGACGCTTCCTGGATCCTCTTTAATTTTCGGGGTTAGAGTCCGATTCCTGCCTTTCTCCAAGGTTACCATGAGCGCGGTTATAAATCAGAAGCGCTGCAGCACTGAGCGCCGCTGCCAGAGCTCTCCCAGCCTGGATGCCGCTTGGCTGCCGATGTCCTTGCTTCACCTTTCCACAGTGGAGGGGAAAAACGCTTACACTTGGCTGGAGAAGGGAGTGTAAACAGTGAAACGCTGAGCCGGTGCCCTGTGAAACCCATCACGTAGCCGGGCCCCCCAGCCTGGCCCCGCTCCGCGCTCGGGCTGGGCTCCGAAAGGCTCAATGCAAGGAGCCGGGCTGGCTGTGCCGGGCCTTTATTCCAATGCAGACCCGGCTCTTGGCTGGTGTCTGACCTGGCCCCAGCCCTTGGGATGGATCCTGAGACCTGGATCTGCTGCAGAGGGGTTTGCCCCAGGCTGGAGCCACCCTGCTTGGCTGCTGCTGTGCTGCTGGATGCTGCAGGCTGAGGAGCAGGCTGCAGGCAGTGCTGGGTGGGCTCTGTATTCCTCTCTCCTTACTGAGACCACCCATCTCTCCCCAGCTCTTAGTTTCTTTCAGTTAAAGCCTATTTCTATGCTGTGTTATTAAGGTCTGTCCTGTGATGCCAGAGCTGTGCCTATGGGGCTTTTGTTGGTGCCTCTGAGCAGGTTTTCTGTCCGCTTTATAAAGGAACCACGCAGTAGATGGAGTGATGCATGAACCCTGTGCAGCCTAATGCAGCTGCAAGGAATTCAGAGGTTAACCAGACCTCATCCTCCCCTGTAAGATAAGCACATAATTATGTGTATTGTGTTTCAGAGGCTGGGTAGTGGGGCTTTGCTCTCACAGCACTGCTGTTGGTAAGAGGAATGCCCTGAGCAAGCAGGAGAAACAGCTCCATGGGTGCTGGTGGATGAATTCTGGTGGGTGCATCCGGGAGCCATCTGAACCAATGAGTCCCCTGGCATCCCATCACTGCAGGCAGGAGCTCCACCAAGGGTTCTTCTGTTTCCCACAGCCTTCCTGAGCTGTTTGGTACCTGCAAATGGCTCCAGCTGCCCTCCCAGTTCCCGCTGCCCCAACACTTGGACTGCAGCTGCTGACTGTACGGGCTCCCTTTTGTCTTTCCTTCCTGAAGCTTGTGTTACCTCTCAAGCTGGCTCGAAGCCTCTCCTTCAGGGAGACTCAATAGACACTACAGAGAGATGAGAGAAGGAATTTAACGTGGTGGGTGTTTGGCCAGCACCCTGGAAGCTGCTCCATGACCGGGATGCCAAAGACTCCGAGCTCAGAAATTGCTGAGGGGAAGAGGGAGAGAGAAGGGCTTTTAACCTCCAAGAGTCAGCAGGAGTCTGTGCCTTAGGGATGCAGGGCACAGCTACACCCCAGTGGTGCTCAGGGGTGATGGAGGCATCACTGTCCCTGTGCTTAGAGACATGTGGGTAGGGGCCAGCCTGAAACTGAGCTCTCCTGCCTGAAGTGCCTTGGGCAAGTCTGCATCTCAGAATACAGGCATTAACTCCCTTTTCACTTAGGATGTGGTCTCTGTGCTGGCACACTTGGAGGTGATGGGGATCATACCTGTTGTAGGTACGAGATCCACTGGAGCTTATGGGAACTCATATTCAATTAGTTTGCTGTTGGCTTCCTGTGGTGCTTCCTCCTCTCACTCTGGCTTTCACAGAGATTTTGGTAACATGGGTAATTTGTGTACCCTGCACCACCCTGAGCCAAGCACTGCAGTGATGGCCATTTCTGGAATCTCATGCTTAGTAAAGGTTTGGAAATACTTGGGGGTTTTTGTCTTCAAATCTGAGATCCTGGTGCTGGGTGATTGCAATGTGAGGTTTTATGTCTTAAGTAACTGTATAGCTCTTCTCTTTGTAAAGTTGACTTTGAAAACACAACCCTGGAGCTTCAAAAGTCAGAAGGTGAATACAAAGGAATGGAAACCAAATTTTCTGTGCGCTCGCATCTCAGGATCTATCTTTCTTTAAACCCATCTCATGTGTTTCAGGGAATGCTGAGCTCCAGGAGTGATAGAATTGCTGTGTGTTGGGGCTGGTGGTATCCTCTAGTGCCTGGGGAAGCCGCTGTTGATGTTGGGTTATGGTGGAGATAACTTATTAAGATTAGTTTAAATAAGAGCTGCTTTGCCTTTGCCTGAAGCTGGCAGTACATTAACTTCCCTTTCCTGCACCACAGTTGGTCGGAAGGACTTTTGAAGGATGGTTCTGAGCAGTGTCCTGGTGACAGAGGCAGAACCTCTCCCTTCCTCAGGCTGTTCAATGCACCAGGCAGGCAAAGAGCAGAGATGCTGCCTGTGTTGGGATGAGGTGTTGTGTCCCATCAGAGGTGGCAACTTGACATCAGAGGTGCCCATAACCTCCTGGCCATCCCAAGCAGGAGCAGCCGCAGCTGCTGGGGCTGCTGGGTTGCTCCAGACAAATCCAGCCCTTTCTCCCAAAATCTCTCAATGCTTTTAGTGGTATTTTTAGGCCGTGGATTCTGTCTGGGGCTGGTTTAGAGGATTAAGGTCCCCAGGAGCGTGTTCTGCTGTGGTATGAGAGGGCAGCGAGCGGGGCTGGCTCATTCCAGGGGACAGAGAGCTCTTGGGTTTGCCGTCGCCCTCGGCCACGTGAGCAGCCTGGCTGGCACTGGGTGATTGAATTAGTTCCTAGGAGAACAAATCCCGGATTAGCGGAGCCATTTGCCATGCTGAAAGCAGAGCCCTGCTAATTAGGTTTATGTAAGGGGCTCGGATGGCGTTCCGTAACCGGCACGGGGGGAGCTGCCGGGAAGCAGGCTGGGGTCCCTGCTGGCTGCTGGAGCTGTTGAAGGCTGGCCTCGACTTCTGCACATTGAAAAGGGATAAATAAAGTAGCGTTGCTCGCAGCAGCACCGAGAAACGTGTGCTGTGTGATGGACATATTGCTGTTCTCTGCCCATTCCTGAGCCTGGGGATGCCTTTGACCTTTTGTCTGATATCGCAGACACCTTTTCCTCTGGTCCATGGCAAAGCAGAGGCTACTGCTGCTGCCTGGCAGTACTGGCCCTGCTCAGCATCACTGAGCAGCCACTGCCTGTATCCCAGGAATAGGTGTCTGTGCACCAGAGAGGTGAAGAGGTCTGGAGGTGGTTATCCTGCTGCTGTCTCCTCCTTTCCCAGGGTTAATTTAGGTGGCCGTGGCACTGCCAGGGCCCCAGATGTGGGCAGATTCCTGCAGGAGATGCTTTGTTTCCCACTCTTTTGGTGCTGGTACAGTTTCCCAGCTGGATAGGCACTGTGCAGCATCTGGATGGCCCCAGCCAGCCCCCTCCCTTCCTCCCTCTGAACAAACCCTAGTAAAATCTGCCCAGCGAACCTCAGTAAAAATTAATGGAGTAGTCAAAGGCTAATCCATCCCAGCGAAACGCAGATTAAATCCCTGCAGCAATGGGAGACTTTCCTTCCAGCTGGGAGCAAATCCTGAGTTTTCCCTTTGCCTCCCTGGCTGCTGTTCCCCCTCCTCTGCTGGCATTGGTGAGGGTGGGAGGCACGAAGGGACATCATTGACATTGTGGTGACAGGGGGAAGTGGCTGGCCCTATGACAGCTTGGTGGGATCTACAGCAAGAGGCTGAGCTGCCTGTCCTGCAAGTAGATGGGCTGGAGATTGTCATTGACTGTGGCTGAGCTCATGGGCCTGGTGAGGATGCTACAAGAGCCCTCCAGGGAGACCTCTCCCCTCTCAATGGATGCTTACATGGGAAATGCTGCTGATGGTCCCTGTTAATGGTATGCACCATTCCTGCTCCAGTGTAGAGCATCAGTGATGGCTTGAGATGCTTTGAACCAAGATGTCCTCAAGGGATGGGTTGGTGAGGCTCATGTTGCCAGTGCTGTGATGGAAGGTGCAGGGGAGGTCTCCACAGCCCTAATCCTTCGCTGTAGGATGGTGATGGCTTGTCCTCCCTTTCTGCTGGCATTTAATTCTTTGTGGCCAGCTCTAAGTCCAGCTGATGGCATTGGGTCACAGGCAGGGACTGCTCAGCTCTAGCCCCCCATGTAATATTGCATAGTAGAGATCTGGCATCTCATGGTGAGCCAGTCCCCACGGGCAGGTGATGTCCTGGGAGCACACTTGGGCTGTTGCACGTCATGCAGCCTTTTCCTGCTCCTTGCACTATGCGCATCCATCCTCTGCTTTATCCTTGTGTGCCCATCGCACCCCCAATAGTGCTGCTGAGCTTTGATCTGCTCTGAGTGATTAAATTCATATCATCCAGACTGACAGCTTAATATACCTCAGCGAGGCTGTGCTAAATTAGTTGTGTCTGTCTTGCCAAAGCTGCAGAAATGCCTTCTGACAGCTACAGGCACTTGATACTTTGCTTTTTTCCCCTCAGCATACAGCAAGGGTTGCCTCTGCTCTCTTTGGGGCATCCTGCCTCGAGTTTCATATATACTCCTCCACTGCTGCTGGAGTCACATTCTGTCTGGTGAGTGGAAACATCTGCCCAGGGCACATGGGACAGTGTCTGCATGGGAGCAGGCTCAGCGCTTGCATGTAAAAACACCCTGTCATCATCTCTTGAGTTTCAGATTTATACATGTCCTAGTTTGGGATGAGATTTTGGTGTGTGGGAATGATGAGTTGGCTGAGTTGGACCCCATTGGTCCAAACTCCCTGCACCCAGAGCTATCCTTAAGCATCAGCACTTGGACAGGCTTGTGCTGAGACGCGGGCACAGGGTGCCCAGAGAAGCTGTGGCTGCCCCATCCCTGGCAGTGTTCAAGGCCAGGTTGGACACAGGGGC
>WYDI02023376.1:56132-67782 GCA_009867235.2 Psittacus erithacus | reverse complement strand
CAAGCTGCTCTAGTGGAAGGTGTCCCTGCCCGTGGCAGGGGTTGGAGCTGGAGGAGCTTTAAGGTCCCTTCCAGCCCTAATAATTCTATGATATGTATGACCTGTATATATATATGATTCATGTATATATGTATGGGTTATAAAAGGTTCATTTCCCAGCACATCCCTGCATCCCCAGTGGCAAGGAGGTCACTGCTTCTTCCTTCCAGGTGAAGCTCATGGTCATGTAACTCCAGTGGCAGCTCCCAGGATGGCCAAGCCGAGGGTCAGGAATTAGCATCAGTCAGCAGAGGCCATCCAGCATCTGAACCTGTGGGCACAGTTAGGAGAGGGGATGGACATGGCAGGGCAAGTCCCTTCTGGTGCTGGCAGAGGTAACTGAATGCCTCAGGTTTTTGGGATCCCTGGAGCAGATGATGCCTTTCATCTCCCTGTGCATGCTCCAGGCCTGGCTTCCTCCACCAGGGAGCTGCAGCCATTTCAGGGTGAAACATGGCACTTTGTTAGTTCCAGAGCCCAGCAATTAAAATGCCTTTGATGAGGATCTGCTGGCAGCACTTCTGTTCCATAGCTTTACTGTACCAAGTTGCTCCCAGGATTGGGACAGCTTCTCCCTTCCTCTCACAAAACCAGACTGCTCTGGATTTTCACATGCATGGTGACAGACTGGGGCTATGAGACAAGGGGCATACCCGTGTGTAAGGGGCTCCTGTGGCTTGGATCAGAGAGGGAAATAAGACTCAACATCCACTTTTAACTTACCCTTTTCAGCCAACTTGGAGAAAGTGCTCTCCTTGCCAAAAGCTTAAAGAAGGAAAAAACCACCCTTCATAATTGCCACATTTAGAGGAAGGAATCCTAAATAAAAAGTTAATCTCCCCAAGGATTAGCAGAGCATGCGGCGTCTTGTCAGATGTGGAAGCGAAGCTGAGGCCTTAATGCTTTAAGACAAGAGAGATGTTTCTGTTTGAGCCCGTCTTCCCCATGTGCTGGCCAGGTGACCCACACCAGGCTGAAAGGGGCTGAGCTTCCTCATCCCATCTGAGGAGGATGAGTTGTGGCTCTTGGGCTGTGCATGGCCATGGTGAGAGTCAGCCTTGTGGGTGATCTGCCTTCTCCAGCTCCATGTAAATAACTCACTTTGGCAGAGAATTCCTCGTACAACAATGTACAAGAGATTGGGATGCTCCTGGTTGTGCCAGCATCTTCCGTCTTCTTGAATAAGGGATGCTCCAGCATCCTTTCAGGCCCAGAAAAGAAGAGCGTAATGCCTCAGCTGCAGACTGGAATAGGTGGCTGCTGCCTCTTTGGCAGCTTTGCTGTGAGGACACCCGTACGGTTTGGCTTTCAGAGGCTCTGAGCATATGGAGCTATTAGTCGCTGTTAATTGCGGCAGGAGGTTTGGGAGTTGAGCACATTTGGAACCTGGATGTGGATGCATGGAATTAAAAGCTGCTGTTTCTAAATGTGGGAGCCCTGGTGAAATTCCCCTGTTTCCCAGGCTGGCAGGGATGCTTTCCAGCACAGGAATGAGGGAGATGCCACATGTGTCCCTGTGTCCTGAAAAAGAGCAGCAAATCATCACTTTGGTTCCTTCCCTCCTTGTATTTGTAGGCTATTTGTTTGTAGATTATCTGCCCTGTCTTTGTTTCACTGCTGATAAAGGCATATGTAAACCCTGGGGTTGGCTATTGAAACACAGACGTAAATCAGATGTGGTTAACTTGGAGATAGCCCCTCCATGCAGGAGGTCAGGTCTACCCACAGCCAGGCATGCTGGGTGCTTGAGTGGCTGCAGCTAGCTGGGAGGCATCTGTGGGAATTACCCATCTTCACCATGGCACAGCCAGGCAGCGATGAGCTGCTGCTGAGCAGAAAGAAAACAGTTTAATAGGAGTTTCCCTTTGCTGTCCTTGCATCCCTGCAGCTTGCCCAGCATCACTGGGAGTCAGCAGTGCCCTGGCTGCTTGCTGAACTCTGGGTTGTTTAATATTTTCCCTGTTCTGGGAGAGCCTGGGTGAGATGAAGCTCTTCATTGTGACTGCTGACATGGGAACACCTCATCAGGACTCAGTGGAGAACGTTCATTTCTGCTGCTCATCCCATGTTTCCTATTGCTTGCCACCTCTCCAGCGTTGCATGCTGTGGGACAGTCAGCCCTTTCCTATTACTTTATACTTATTATGTATTGATTACTTTGGGTTAATGCATCAGCTAAAAACACTGGACAAGGGCTGTGTGTGCTGGATGGTTGGGTTGATGCTCAAACACCAAGAGCCATGTCGGGGACACAGGGAGGACCCCAATGAAGATGCTTTGGCTGCTGGTCATTTACACCTGAGTCCCCCTCAGTGGGGGACAGGCTCTGCGACTGCAAGAGGTTAAAACTTTGCCCCTGTGTTTACTTTAGTTGGCTGCCACACTGCATAATAACCTGTCAGCACTTCAGGTGGGGATTTATTTGTGCATTAAAAATGGCCTGGGGCGGGCGGATGCAGACACTCTGCAGCATGCTGGAAAATGTGCCTCCAGCGTAAAAACAGCCTCTCCAAATATTTCACCCTTTTAATAAGTGCATTTAATTAAAGTCATATAACTTTTTTTATTATTATTAAAAAGGAGGGAGGGGAGAAGGAGGGGGAAAAGCAGTGGGGCCTGCTGAGGCTGCAAGCAAAGGGTGGAATACAAAGAGGGGGTTTAAATGTACGTATTTAATGGAAAAGTCATCAACAACATGTTGTGTTTCTCTTTATTTCCCAGCCTTGCTTTTGACTGGGGATAGAAAGCTGAAGGCAGCTGCTGGATTTCCAGACTGCCTTTTCTCTCCTGCTCTCCATCCACTCCCCTCCTCTTGAAATTGTGCAGAATTACTAATTTTTCCAGCCCAAGTTGCCAAGTGATGTTGCTCTTGGATAGGCTTGAGATTTGCTTTCTCTTTGCTTGTTTAACCTTCTATTTCTTTGAGTTGGATCCGGGTGAATCTTTAAGCCACTGCTTTTATGGCAAGCACCTTGAAGTCCCTGCAAACCTGTTTTCCAGTCCCTGTGGAGGAGGAGGAATAGAAGGAGCTTTGGGAAGAGGCGGTGTGGTGAATGATGTTTTGAGATCCTTGGGTGGGAAGATGCTTATCTGCGTGAGGCTGTGCATTAATCCCTTGTTGGGCTTGGAGAAACAAGGGATGCATGGGGGGAACCTGGTGTACACCAGCCCTGTGGGATGGAGCCATAGAGCCACCGTGGTACCCAGTGAGCCCACCCCAAGCCAAAGTCCTGTTTGTTTTCTGTTGCTCTTAACCAGGAGATTAAGCTGAGCTTAATCCTTCACACAAGAGCATTGCTCACCATCAGTGATGCCCATGTGCCAGCCGCCCTTTAGTGTCACAGCCGGCATCTGCGGTTGTATCAGGAGCAGAGAAGCAGGGGGGCGGAATTTCAAAGCTCTGCTGAGTTAAATCCAATTTGATCAAATTCCATATGGGAATGTGTTGAGAGATGGGCATTACACAAAGTGCCTTTATCCCGGTGCAGATGGCATCAAGATGAGATGTGTCTCAGTGCGGCACGGCCAAGGGGAGGGCAAAGCTTCTGACTTCTCTTTGCTGGAGGCGCACGATGCTCTGAGATGCAGTTGGACAATACCAGGTTTTAAGGATGATTCTCCATTGTTTCCCAGAGCTGAGGAGAGGTGCTAAGGGGAGGAGATGGGAGGGACCACTTCCCATAGCAAAATTTGCTGATGCTCTTGAAATATGTTGCTGTTCCACCTGCCAGTGTAGGGCAATCACAGTGTTCACCAGTGCTGCTCCCAAGTGCTGCTGCATCCTTAGTGGAAAGTTGAAGCCATGCAGATGGATGCTGCTGTGGTCCTTCCCTCCCAGAGCACAGAGGAAGGACTTCTTGTGCCTGCCGAGTCTGGGACAGAATAACATCCCCTTCGGCCAAGATCCACAGAAGGATTTGGGCTTTTTGCAGCCCACTGATTTCTTTGGGAGCTTGAGTGCTGAAGGAGGAGCCAAGAGCCTTTCTGCTTTGGGGGGGTCCAGCTCATGGGTGCGAGGTGGCTGTTGGCAGGTGTAAGTAGGGGTCTCTTCTGAAGATGCTGCATGCCCTGTCCATGCTAAGGATGAATTTTTCCCTATGGGAGTAATCCAGCAGACACTAGATGCATGGAGGGGTAAGCGAGTGCCTCCTGGGCTGTCAGAGCACCATGTGGAGGGAGCTGCAGGAGAGTTGAGGGCTCTCATCTCTCTGGATGGAATGGGACCTGGGTAAAACTGCCTGGAAGGAGGGGGAAGCCGATGCTTTTTGCCTTCCCTTTACAATGGGATAGGCACAGGCGTGTGTTCCTTTGCAACTGGAGCCTGGGTCCTGCCTGGTGACTGTTTGGATTTAGGAGCCATGGAGAAAACTAGATGTCTATCTCTGTAGGTTGGCTCTGTCGGTTGGCTGCTGCTGCAGGCCCAGCCTTAATGACATTCCCTGGGGCCACAAGGAGCTCGATGCTCCCAACCAAGCAGGTTTCGTGGCCAGGGTTGAGGCTTTTGGAGGAGGACATCAAATAGGGCTGCAATGGGGCAGGAGCGGGCAGCCACTCTCCGGCCCTCGGGCAGTCACCGGATCTCATCCCAACCCCAAATCCAGGGCATATAAAGCTTTATTTTTCTTTTCCTCTCCCGCCTGCAGTCTGCTCCATTCCTTTCTGTTTTAAGCTAATGCACCCGCTGTAAAGGAGACTTGCATTCCTCTCTATGACCTCAGGCAAGCATGGCCGGGCTGCAGCTCGTCATTTAAGCAGTTTCTCTTGCCTTTCGTTCCCTGTCCGCTGGCATCCTAATTGGAGGTGCTGCATGGCCTTGGGGGTGGGACACGGATGCCTTTGGTGTGGTGCATTGGCAGAAGGAGTTGATTTGCCATTGGGGTGCTGCAGGCAGCCAAGCTGAGCTGTGCCATGCTCATCTGAGCTGTGCCAGGCTGATCTGAGCTGTGCCGTGCTCATCTGAGCTGTGCCGTGCTCATCTGAGCTGTGCTGAGCTGCTCCTTTGCGCTGCTTGCTCCATTTTGTTTTCTTTCTGGCAAAGGGAACAAGTTTCCTTTGCGTGGAGCTGAATTAATTCAGCCGCTCCACAAAGCATCCCTTTTGTCTTCCTCTCTCCAGCTCATTCCATGCATGGCCTCTCCTGAGCCACAGCAGTGGCTGGTGTGGAGCAGGGGCACAGGGCTGCACATCCCTTTGCTTCCCTCTTACATCTCTGTTCCCCTGAATTTGCCCGCAGCAGCCAAATAAGCTCTGAAATAAGAAGGTTCATTCTTCACAGCTTGGGAACCAAGCCCAGCTTTCTGTGCCCATCCCTGGTGCTGGTCCATGTGATGGGATGAGGATGGAGAGCCTATGGATAACCCCAATGCTCCTCTTCAATGAGTGGTTCATCCCTGCTGATGGGTGATGGAACCAGAGAAGTGTGAAACAGTAAAAACAGAGTTGGGAAGGAGCTTGGAGGTGTTTCACATGTGCCCTGTGCTGGTCTGGTTGCTGTACTTGTGTCAGCCTTCGTGGGTTCATTCAGCTTCCCCAAAGAGGCTGTAGGCACCATCCATGCAGTCCATCCCATTGGTGCTGTAGCTCAGGCTGTGTCCTGCCCTGTGGGTTGTTTCCTTCCTCTCTATAGCAGCTTTTTGCATGCTTGATGCTCATGAACTCATCATCTCCTTCATCCCACTCCTCTCTAGGGCAGTTGAGCAAAGGGCACTGGTGCCAGTCCATGCAGGCACGGGCAGCAACGATGCGACTGCTCCAACCCTCACAGTTTAGGGAGGAGATCTTGTGAGCAAAGGTGCTTGCAGGGTCTGGCCATGCCTAATAATTACAGGGTCTGTTTTCTCCCCTGGCAGCCTCGGCTGCTCCAGCGGGAGCATGGGGCTGCAGGGGATGTTCTACAGGACTCAGCAGAGTTTATAGGACTTCTTAAATTTCACCCAAGCCTTTTTCTTCCCCTTCTTGCCTCATTTTTTTCCCTCTTTTTCTCCCCCTTCTTTGCTGTGAAACCAAATTTCAGCTCGGAGCCACCAAAAACACGCCTGCCTTTAAAACTCAGCCTTGCTACAGCGCTAAAGTAAACACAGAGAACTGCTGCTCGCATGAAACAGTGCTCAGCTGCTCTGTAAAGAGAACAGAACATGTGGCCTCTGAGGGCTTTAGGTGCCTTAAAGGTAGGAAAGTGTCTGCAGAGGGACATGTGTCCAGGCGCAGGGATGGTGAGCCCGTGTGTACCCGCAGATGTTTGCTTTGCCCGCCCCATTGCTGATGCAGCTCACAGAATTTGGGTAGTTTGGGGTTTTTAAATGATTTTAATGTATTTTAGCGCACCAGCAGCTTTTAGCCCCATTCACGCCAGCTCCAGGTCATGGGTCTGGGTGCCAATGTGCACCCTTTACATGCCAGGGCTGCGGTGAGCTGCTGCCAGCCCCAGTACACTGCGCCAGTGGCAATGAGCTGTGGGAAGGTGATGTCTCACGTCTGCATTGCGCTGTGGAGAGGACAATAAATCCATGTTTTGGCTTGTGGAACAGATGGGGATGCTCTTGCAGTCTGCAGCATCTCAAATGGATGTTTTCCTTCCTAATGTACCTCCAAAGATTCCTGCCCAGAGCTTCTCATTGCCTCTAATTCTGGGCATGGAGGCATGTGCTGTTCAGTGTGGACAAAGTGGATGTGACCTTGGAATATGGATCTTTGGGGAGGGTGTGGGAAAGAAGGGAGCCTCTGGGCTGCTCCTGCCGAAGGTAGTGATGTGTATGCATGGCCAGAGTGGGAGCTCAGTGGGAATCTCCCAGCATGATGATGTGGGGACAAGGCAAGCTGAGAAGGTGCAGAAACCAAGGAAAGGCAAAAGGTTTGGAGAGCTTTAATGGTGTGCATGGGCCAGGACACCAGGAACAGGAGAGGGCAAACAGGCGAGGTGTTTGGGATTTCCCTGGGTGTAAATCACTTGGGAGTGTGGGTTTGGGATCTGCCTCCCACATCATCCCGCACACCAGGCTGCTGCTGCTAAAAGGGTTTATTATTCAGCCTGCAGATGCCAGGTAAGCTCTGCTCCTCCATAAAACTAGGCAGGTGCTAGGAAAACACAGCCCTGCCACATCCATCTGCTCCTAGCAAAGGGAGGGCGAGTGTTGGTGGGGTAGGCAAAGCTGTTCCTTCTCTGCCCCAGCCAGGCCCCCTTCCCATTAGTGCTGCCACAGGGAGCTTTTTCCCACTGAGCAGGAGGAGCAGGATGGGAGGGCAGGAGCCATCACTTCCCAGTAAGAGGAGAGTGTGGAAGGTGTCCCTTCCCATGGCAGGGGGTTGAAACTGGATAAGCTTTAAGGTCCCTTCCAACACAAATCATTCTATGTGTGGCCATGCATGCTGCGAGCATCCCCAGCGTGCAGCGGATCCTCTTCAGATGTTGCACTGTGTTTCATGAGGCGTGATAGCTTCAGCTTAGCCCATCTCTTTATTTACCCAAGGGGACTGGTTGGGGACAAAACACTTTGGTTCCTGGGCAGACGGCCTTGTGCTCTGAAGGACTCACTGCTTTTTCCCCCCCTGGTGAGCAGGAAGGGGCTGGTGCAGGGTGCCGGGGTACCGGCTGCGAGCGCTGCGCCGGTGGGATGAGAGCAGGTTTGGACATGCAGATGTGTGGTTGGGCGAGGGAGGCGTGCAGATGTTCCTGGAATTCCCAAGCCGGATACAAAGCAGTGAACAGGATGCGTCGGGTGGGAGCTTGCCAAGAGCTTGACATAAGGAGAGGATCGTTTTCTGCCCTTCTGACGGCTGTGTGGGGCTGGGAGAGACCCTCAAGCACAGCTGCCTATTGTAGGACGTGCCCTGAGCCCTCAGCACCCCACACTGCTCACAGGCATTGCACTGGGCTCATTCCCTTCTCCAAACCTCTGCTCTCCTGTTCATGTGCAGCTTCTCCTCTTAGTTTTCATGCTGATTTTCCAGGAAAATAAGCTGTGTTCATGCAAACTAAGTCAATCTTAGGGAGACCTTTTACCAGTCATAAGGGACTAACAATAAGTTGTTAGGGAGACTTTATAACAGCTCAGGGGAGACCTTGTAACAGCCTTCCAATACCTAAAGGGGTTGACAAAAAAGCTGGAGAGAGGCTTTTGACAAGAGCCTGTAGTTGTTGTTGGCAGTTGTCAATGTTCTATGATTCTGTCTTATTGCAGAGCCTCATCTTTGCTATGGTTCCTAGATCACCCTGCTGTGGGGAAGCAGAGGGCATGGATGTGTGTGTCTTTCTGCATGTGATTTTGATGGTTTCTGCTTGGGATATCTGTGCTGTCAAGGCGTGTGGCTGATTTCAGCCAGTCAGCTGGGTCCCTGGAGGTGATGCTCTGGCTCCGTGTCATCCCTGCTCATGTGGGGCCAGGAGCAAATGAATTAGCAGGTATATATGGAAAGCAAAGTGAAACAAGATGGAAATCCTGGATACTGCAAGAACTTGCTCTGCTTCCTTCCTGGGTGTTGCATTCATGGGTCACCGTGCAAGCCCAGTGTGTGGGTACAGGGCTTCAGAAACGTGTTCAGCCAAAGCCTGTGCTTGGGAGAGTTTTCCTTAGTACCTCAGGGATCAGGGTCCAGGTCCCTGCCAGGAATCCAACATCTGCACAATTGATACTTGGCAGGAAACCTTAACATTCATGCGTGTTCCCTGAAGTGAGGAGAGAAAGCGTCTGGATCTGCAGCTCCATCCCCAGGCTGGGATGGAGCAAGGCTGAGGTTCGTTAGCCTGAGAGACATAGGACAGGATGTGGTCCTGGGGTGATTTGGCTTTCAGGTGTCTTCCCGCCTTGTCGGCTCGAGTTTCTTCTATATTTCAAGTTGTGACCAATGTATTTCAGTGCCTGAAGGTGGCAAATTTTGCTGGACATCACCAGCCCACGTAGCCTGGGGTAGGGACTAATTGCAATGGCATCCCGATCTCCTAGTGCAGATGTGCCATGTGGGATGGCTGGGGACCCGCAGGGTGGCACGGGATGCCAGGATCCTGGCAGGCTCTCCCCAGCAGCTGCAGCATCTTTAAGACCCCCCATGCTCCAGCCATGAGGCTGTCGTCCAAAACGAGCTCCTGGGTGTTGCAAACCAGATGTTTAAAACCACAAAGCTGTCCCCTCTGCCCAGCGCAGGAACTCCTCCTTCCCAGATCACCGGGTCCCGAGACTTCAAATGGAAAGAGCAGCTTGGTCCGTTGTTATCTTGGCCTTAAAAACGCCTCTGGCTCCAGCACAGCTGCTCAATGTCCTCCTGCAAGTGGTGGGTTTGTTCCTCGATCCCACGCGGGACTCCCTGGGGTGGGTTTTCTGCTGCTGGAGGTGGCCGGGGTGATAAATCCTGCCTGAAACAGAGATAGAGCAGAACCGGTTGGACAGAAAGTGGAGGGGGAGCAGGGGGCACTGGGTGTGTGCTGAGCCCACACTGCTCTTGGGTGAGCTCGAGTAAAGTCGATGTGAAGCGCTGCAGCATGCAGTTAATAGGTGGATACTATTATTGCTGTTGGGATTGAAACTGCTTTAGGAGAGCTCTCCTGTGGAATTAGGGTAAAACAAGAACATCTGACTGGCAGCTCTCCCCATGGGGATGAGTGTGGTTGAGCAGCACAGGGGTGAGCTGGTGGCCCTGCAGCCCCAGTCAGCCTTTCTGGGTTTAGGGGATGCTCTGGAGGTGACCGCCTCCTGTGCCTCAGTTTCCCCATTGGTGTGACATGGACATTGGTGCTGCTGCTTCATAAAGCAATGAGAGGAGACTCAGTTTTATCCCTTCCCCAAGTGAAAACGTGGGGAATTCAGTGACAGCAAAGGAAAGGTGCAAAGCTAAAAAACCCAAACCAAACTGAACTGGGTGTTTTGGAAGGAAGCGAACCCATGGGAGAGAGAAGGATTTTTGTCGCACCAGCTCTTACAGCGTGAGCACTGCTGAGCTGGTGTTGGGTTATTTCTGATGCATCGCCACTAAGTGACAGCACAGCTTGCTCTGACCTGCATGTTCTCCAGATCCAAAGGTGTTGAGGGCCAAACTCCATCCTGAGGTGTGTTCTCTACTCATGGGGTAGAGGCAGGAGCAGACTCTTCTCCCTGTCACGGAGCTGGATGTTGCTGCAGGGTTTCCATGCTCCTCGTGCCCCTCGCGTGAGCAGAGCTGCAGCCCAGGGTGACCCATGTGCCAGGATAAACAGAAGTGAATGACTTGCAGGGTCTGCTGATGACTTTTCCAGCAGTAACAGTAAAAACCTGAGGGCTTCTGTCATTTCTGGGCTGTACAGCAGTTTCCACTCATCCCCCTCATCCTGGCTGGTGGTACCCCCTCGCCAACCTGATGCAGGGACACCTCAGTGCATTGGTAGTGGTTGTTTATTATCATTGTAGCTGTAGGGGGCACAACTGCTTTCATTGCCCAAAGTCATTCCTCCTGGAGCCTGTGGATGTGGGTAGCTCAGTCCCAAAGAGGATGAGAAAACACACAGGAGCTTCTTGGTCCATGAGGCCGCAGCTCCCTGAACGGGGACCCCGCTGTCCCCAGGGCATCCTGCCTGCTGTGGGATGTCAGAAGTGTTTGGTCCATCCCTCCTTTCCTGGAGAGGTGGGAGTGAAGGGACACTGTTGTCTTTGTCTCTTTGGACTTGAGAGCTGCGAGCAGGGAATTGTACCATCCAGGAAAAATCCTCTTCCCCTTGACCGAACCGCAGGCAACTCATGGGCTTGTGACTTGGATGCAGCACCAGGGCTTGTGGGTTTTCCTGCTTTCCCTCTCGCTGCTTTTCCAGCGTCCGCCTATCCTGCGGGGCTCGTATTTTGGGTAAACCCCAAGAACACTGAGTTTACTTTGAGCAATGTCCCCCTGGGTGGACCCGGCCGGAGAAGGACGGTGGTGGGGAGGGAACTGAGCCTGTCCTGTTCACAGCGCTTGTTTGAAGGTTTCTGTGGTCTGCACGAAGGCTGCCCACAAGGGTCCGAGGATGTTTGGGGTGAGGTCATCTGGATGCTTATTTAGGGACCACCAGCGAGATGCTGAGCACCTCAGGGATCGGGCTGGGGCCACCTTTTGGTATGGCAAAGGCAAATATTGAGGAACCCTTTAGGGTGAGGAGCTGGACCCGGCATTTCTGAGGTGCTAGTAGCCAATGAAGAGGGAAATGCTTGATGTGCTTCAGTGGGGTGGCACATTAAAGGTGTGTGGTGGTCATTAAATGGGGGACCTGGAGCCCTTGGCTGGCTTTAGGAGACCACCAGAGCTCTGTGTGGTGTTCAGACAGAGCAGCACGTACTCCTCCTCCTCCTCCTCCTCCTGCTCCCTTCATCTTTAAATACCAACCCACAGATTTCAAGGAAAAAATAAATGCACTTAAAACAGCATCATTTTGTGGTGCTTCAGGACTATTTATATTTTTATTGCTCCCAGGATTTTTATATAATCGCCTTTTTCATGCACACATCAGTGTGTGTGTAACTAACCCAGGCATCATCTTCAGAGAGCAATTTTATAGCTGGATTTAGGGCAGTGGCACGCGGTGCTTGGGCTCCCAAATCATAGAACCATAGAATAGTGAGGGCTGGAAAGCGCCTTAAGACCATCCAGTTCCAACCCGCCACCATGGGCAGGGACA
>WYDI02023376.1:39141-51425 GCA_009867235.2 Psittacus erithacus | reverse complement strand
CCAGCGCCTCAGCACCCTCCCAGGGAAGAGCTTCTGCCTCAGAGCTCATCTCAGCCTCCCCTCTGGCAGGTTAAAGCTGTTCCCCCATCACCCAGAAGGGACAAACCACCCAACCTCATTCCTTTCCAAAGACCATATTTTGGGTGAGGGCAGTCACTGAAGCTTCCCACCCTGCCTCAGCAATGAGCCCTAATCCTGGCCTGGGGGCCCATCTCACTGCAGGTGAGAGGTACTTTAACCTCTTGATTTGGTGCTGAGGTCCATTGTGGGAATTAACAGTGTTTTGCTGTGCTAATTTACCACCACAGGTTGTGTAATTATCTTTTTATAGGGATGGGTGTGTTCCGGGCTCTCCCGCTGTGCACTGAGCCAGCTCTGCCTGTGTCTGCCTGTGAGAGATGTTCTGGCATTCCCGGCTTCTGCTCCGGGTTCCCTCTGTGATTTCAGGCAATTACCTGGGGATTATTTTCTGTTACAGATCCCCATCCGTAGCACAGGGGCGCTGGGGTGCGATGGAGCTGGGGATGCTGTGGATGTGGTACCGCGGGAGGAGGAGTGGTGATGGGTCAATGTTGAGTGGCTTCTATGGGAAGGCATCTGGATTTGAGGGGTGTGGAAGTGTGTCTTTGGAGCTGCCTTAAGGTGGCAAAAGGTTAACCTGGCTTTGTGAGTGGGGTGTGTGTTGGTTCTAGGAGTGAAAGCTGAGCTTAGCCTAGGGTTTTGGGGAAAGGGATCACTGGATCTGCCTCCCATTAGGGACTGGGCGCTTGCATGGAGAGGCCCTGCAAACAAAATTGCTTTTCCATGGCTGATGAAGCCAAATGAGCAAGGAGCTGCTGTGTAGACATGGTGCAGGTGAGTGATGGGATGTGGCTTGTCCCATTGAAGTCCCAGTTCCCCTCTTTAGGAGCAGCAGCCCCCAGCATGCAGGGCTATGTGATGCTGTCAGTGACAGCACTTGGAAGAGGAGGTTCCTACACTCAGGAAGTGTTGGCTGGATCATGCCAGGGCAAGTTTTGCTGCTCTTGGATGAGTCCCTGCCAGCGTTGATGGTATAAGCCAATAGTTTCCATTGTACTGGGAAAGCGATGCTGGTGGTGATGGGATTCACTCTGGCCTTCTGGGATCAGGGTGATATTGGTTCCTTTGTGCTAAGAACATAAAGAGCATGAGGCTGTGATTTGGACCTGATGGCACAGGAGGGCTGATGGCTCTGTAGGGGAGGCAGTGGAGCATCCTCCCTCTGCTCAGCTTGCCCTGGGTGGCTGTGGACCTGGTCACCCTGCGTAGATGGCATTTCATATCCTCATTCCTTCATGTGAAAAGAAGGGGGAGAATGAGGGGAGAAGGGAGTACAGAGAAATAATCAGCTTAGGGTCAGAACAGGAAAAAACATTGGTAATCCCCAGGGATAGAAATCAGCTCAAAGCTGCAAAATAAATGTGCAGCTGGATGGTTTTTCCTCCTTTCCTCCCCAGTGGGGCCAGTCTCAGAGGGTGCGGGTGTTGGAAGGGAGGTGGAAGCCCTTGTATCTGCACTGGAGATGCCCTCTGGTCAGTGGGGATGTGGTCTTTGTGCCTGGACCATCCCCTTCCCTGGGGATGTCCAGGGTTTGTTCTCTCTGTTGATGCAGAGGGGGAAAAGCTCTCCAGCTCATTTGGAAGAGCCCAGGGATCAGATGGATCATGAGGGGCTCCTGCTGATGGCAGAAACCATAGGGAGCTGCTTGGCTCCTACCCACCCGCAGTGGGGGACTGCTGGCATTGTGGTAGGAGAAGCAAGAGTGCCGGGAGTTGAACAGAGCTCATGCTCAGGGAGCATGGTTCTGCTGCTCAGGCCCATCGATCAGTTTGTCAGAGCATTATCACTGTGGGGATGCTTTTAATAAAGAAACCAGAGCTGTCACTGAGTGCCAGAGCCTGCCCGAAACCTGCCTGCAGCCTCTCCCAGGAGCCCCTGATGCCCAACCCTGACATCCTGCTGCGCTTATCGCCTTGGTGCAAAAATGAAGGCGAATGGGACTTTCTTCATTCCTTCACCTGCCTGTCAGCCTGTGTGACACATGGCTTTGAAGAGAGAGTAGCCTTTTCTTGCAGGGGAGGAGGGAAAATTGCTAGAAAGAGCCGGAGGAGGAGGGAGCCTGGTCCCGCACGCAGAACAGGTTGGAGTATGCGAGCAAGGAGAAAGTTGTCAGAGGTGTTTCTGTTGGGGGGTGAAAGTTCTATTTTTAGTCTCATTCTAGGGTAAGTGCCTGTGTTAAGGGCTTGGGGGCTTGATCAGGGCTAGTATTTGAGGAGGGAACCTGTGTTTGTGTCTTGGGCTGCAGAGGATGCTGTGCTGTGAATACATCCCGGAGCTGAGCCGCTGCATCTGCCCTGGACCCTCATCCTCTGGGATGCAGCCGGGGTGTGTTGGCAAGCACAGTTCTCTTGCATTGATAGGCTGAGAGATCTGGGCTGGTTCAGCCTGGGGGAGAGAACGCTCCTGAAGGGGAGACCTTAGAGCAGCTCCAGTGCCTCAAGGGGCTCTAGGAAACCTGGAGAGGGGCTTTGGACAAGGGCCTGTATGCTGCGATCAGACATGGGTCCCTCTGTGAATTCTACCTGCTGCATCTCAACCTCACCCGTTTTTCTGGGCTGTTGCACCTTGGAGTGAGCTCTCCATGCACGCCCTTTACTATCTTTGGGTTAAATATCCAGGATTTTTAGGGGGGGGGCTATCTCATAGACTCTGACCCCTCAATGGTGCCACCCTGAGCATCCCCACTCCCTCTTGGGTCTCGGTGAGTGCACAGCCATGGGGCTGGTTACAGGGCCGGTCTCTGCATGACTCACAGTGGTTTGCACGGTGGCAGGTCGGTGACTCAGGCAGCTCATGGTGGAGCTGACAGCACCTGTCTGGGCCAGGGTTATTTATTAACACATTACCAGAAAGGGCGGCATGGGAACACAGCACTTGCTTCGCTTCCTCTAGCTGCAGGAGCTTTAATGACATCTTCGGAGGCTCTCTGGGAATTTGGCAAGGCTTTTTGTATTGCAGGCTTAGGTTAGTAAACGAAGATAATCTCTTTGGACTGAAACTCTGGGAATTAGGCTGGCTCTGGCAGCAGAGCCTGGTGGTTTAAGGAGAAGGCTCATTTGCTTTGCAGCGGTGTTGAAGGGTTGTGGTTGCACAGAGCCTGGGGGCTCCATTTTAGCCAGTTTAAAGCCACAATGAATGAGAGAGGTGCTGCTCCAAAGCTGTGCCCAAGGAGGCTGGGCAGGGAGATGGAGAGAAGCAGTTTGCTGGTGAGCATGAGGCTGGGAACTGCTGGGGGGAGGCTGGGCTCCCCCTTCCCACCCCACCGCTTTTTCCACTGGGTCACTCAGCTTTTTATGGGAATGATCCCTTCTGAGTGTGGTTTTCCCACAGCCTCGGATGCTGCAACCTTGTATGTTCACTCACAGTGTGGGGACAGCACAGGATGGGGTCGCATGGGCTGGTCACTGCCTGGCTTCTTTCCTCCACCACCTGAGGGTCTCCATAGGACCCTTGGCTGGGCTTTGATGCCTGCACTGAAATGTGGCCAACTTGACCCTCTGGCATAATGCACGTGGGTTATCACCACAGCAACTCACCAGTCAGCGCTGGGGTGAGCTTCACCATGTCAGGGATGCCTAGTGGTCCACAGCAGCTTCCACCAGCACTGGAGACAGCCATTTCATATGGGGGATGCTGGATGCCCTGTCGCATTCCACACCAGGATGTGGCACATCTCACAGCCAGAGGAGAGGAGGAATGAGCTGTGGAGACCCCATGGGAGATGGGACATGTGCGAACAGGCAGAGAGTGATGGATGGGTGCTCTTGGCAGCATGGGGATCACAATGAGCCCTGGGGAACTGCCTGCATGAGGGGGTCCCTATGCAGCTCTGTCTGTGCCCTGCTCAGGAAGACACCCTGCGTTGGCAGGCCCCGGTTGTGACTCAGTGGGTCCGTTTCATCTCTCTCAGATCTCTTGCCCTTTTTTTTCCTCTTTAATCCACTTGCCTCCTTGACTTTATTTTACAATCCACTGCTGGGTTCACTGAAGAGCACTTCAGTCATTAAGCATGTTGAGGCGTGTGAGTAAACCTGCATCTCCAAACTGTAAATCCCTTTAAAGCCAGTATTAAATGGGAGGGATGCGAAGGGCACAGCGTGACCCTGCGTGTCCCTCCACCTGCCCCTCACCTCCGTTCACCACCACCTCCTCATTTTGGATGTCTGGAAGGGGTGAACCCAACCAAGGTGAGCAGGTCTGAAGCCCCATCCCTTTGCACGTCCTTTAAGGTGTCCAGGTCCCCATTCCTCACTGGAGACCTGGACCTTCCCTTCCCTTTGCAGGGGTCTGGGGCCAGGCTGAGCGCTGCCGGGATGGGTGTGCAGGGACAGAGCAGTGTGATGCTCACACAGCTGTGCTGGGGCCGGTTCTAGCTCTTCAGCTGCATTTTTCTCAATCCAGCCCTTCGCAGGGGAAGCGTTTCAATAGGAAAAGTGGAGTTGGGGCATGTCTGAGCAGGGCAAGGGGTCTGAGGGAGGGACACAGGGGAGAGGCAGCAGCAGCAGGGAGGTATGTGCACTGAGCGAGCCATAGCATGAGCACTGCCAGAATCGTTTCCCTGCCTCTTGGTTTCCTTTCCTGTTTGGCTTTGCTGCCCACACAGTTTGTGTTCAAGCTGTCTGCAGACGCGATGCTCCCACCCTCTGCAGCCAAAAGTCCCATTTCTATTCCTGCTTTTTGCTCCTTGCAAGCATGTGTTGGGGGAGCTGGGGCAGGAGGCAGATCCCCACCTCCAAATGCATCATTCCTGCTGCAAACCCAGCGCCTCCTCCTCTATTTGCTCTGGATGGATGCGCTTTCCTTCCCTGCTGCTGCTGAGTGTGGATGCAGCTTGTGCCCCGATTCTGCCTCCCTCCTGCTCTCCCAGGACCTTGTGGTGAGCTCATGTTGAGGAGAACAACAGCAGCAGCGCGGGGGCTGGTGGCCAGGAGGTACTGGTGGCCTCAGGGCTCGTAGTGTGTGGCCTGGCTGTGCTGCTGCTCATCCTCCTGCAGCCGCAGTGGTCCAGGGCGTCTGGAAGCAGATGATGCTTCACTGGGGAGCGTGGGGTTTGTGGGAGGCAGCGGCCTGGGAAAACATAAACTGCACCTGAAATGTTATTCTCTGTGTAGGTTTAGTGCTGGGGGGTGTGCGGGTAGTGGGGAGGAAGTTTGTCCTGAGTGGGGTTTGTTCAGGTCACAAGGGTACAGGGAGGATGGACCTTCATTGGGAGCATCTCTGATTCAAAACAAGTGCTTTGTTGTATGGTATGTGGTTAAAGTGGGGCACCCATATGGCACTGAACCTACCTGGGCTCCATTTCCTTACCTGAAGGGTGACAATGAACCTAATCCACGCAGTAAGGACACGATAATGTCCCCAGTACAGGCAGGAGGCCATCCTGCAGCAGCCACCCCGGCTGGATGTATTGCCCCCATTCCCACTGCTCCCATCCTCGCAGCTGCACGGCAGTTCCTGCACCGGCAGCTTGCTCCTGCGGCGCTCCGGCTCCATCCCAGCCTGTGGAAGGACTGCACTGGCCAAAAAGGCTTCACCGGGTGGATCCCATCAGGAAGCGCCTTTGATCTCCGGGCGCTAACACGTTCTCAGATGTGCCGCAGGGGTGACTGCCCCCCTCCCGCGCCGGGAAGGGCAGATAACACATCAGAGCCTGCGCCCACAGCCGCGGTATCGCGCCTTTATGGGGCTTTGATTGCTACCAGCCGTGCAGCGCACTCGAGGGGACTTCAAAAGCAGCGCGCTGGACCTGCAACGCCCTGAGCAAAGAGACCCAAGCCCGGCTCTGCACACACACAGACCCGTGTGGCTACGCCCAGGGTGCATTGACAAAGCTTTATGTCCTATCACGTCTTACAGCAGCAGCTGCAGGTAGTTTTTGGCAGATGAGTGGAGGTGAAGTTGGATGTAATAGGGTTGGACCCTCTGGATCTTTTCGGTGGGCACTGCAGGCCTCTGGGGTACCACACTGATGTGTTTGCTCCTTGCAGTGCCTCACATCCTGCTGTGCAGTGATTCCCCAGAGCCTGGGCATTAGGGTTTAGAGCCTTGTAAACCCTAGAGATGCTCATGATGCAGGGAGATGCTCAGAGCAGGAGGGAGGGTTTGCATCCACTCTCAGTGTGCTCATCAGCAGCATGGGAGTTAATGGGGAAAGAGGAGGAAAAGGTTTGGGACCTCCTCCACTCCCCCCTGCTTTCCCCTTGGCTGCTGCGCTTTCATTGAGGCTGTGTATTGGCCTCTGGAGGATGGAGCTGGGTAACACCACAACATAAACAGAACATCTGGAAGCTCTTAAGGGGTTTTATTCTTTAACACATTTACAAGGGCTGGGGACACTTGCACACAGCGTTTTGCAAACCTGGAGGCGCTGAGCTCTTTCTTTCCCAGAATTCCCAAAGCTGGTTGTCAGGCTTTCCCTGGGGAAGGGGCATGGGAGCTGGTTTATTCCTCTGCACCGTATTGCTGAGGGTGTGATATCTTGGCCAGGAGGTGCCAAGCTGGCTTGCATATTCCTTGTGAAGTCCAAAGCAAACACATGATAAGTGTTGCAGGATAAATGAGCATGAACCTCTACCCTGCTTTCTGTGTGTCCCTGGTTAATGCTGCAGCAGGCTGGGGCGTCAGGCAGGGTTTGCTCTGGAGAAAAGCTCTTTAATGATCGTATGGAGTGAGAGGGGTGAGAACCAAAGAGGAGAGCAAATGATTAATCACTCCAAGTGGGCCAAGAGCCTGTCTGAGCCAGATGGAAGCTGGTTGTGCCGTGCTTAGCAGTGCAGTTTGGATCCTCCTGTGCCTTGCAGCTGATTTGAGAGCTTGTAGGTGGGGAGCCCATGGGCAGAGAGGGATAAATGAGATCCATTCTCACTGCGCTTTCCTCTCAATGCATCATTCCAAAACTCCATAGCAGATTGGGAAAAGGAGCCCCTTTCTGCTGGGGATGGGCATGGGGTGGCTGCAGCATCCTTAAAAAGGAGGGCAGACAGCTGCCTGTGCTGCCTCTAGCACCTCCTCAGCACTAGCACTGCACTCATCCTGCATCCCAGCTCAGTGCTGGGATGTTTAATCGGTGGCTTCCACCTCCCTTGGACAGCGTAACACAGCCCACGTACACACAAGCAGAGGAGCTGCTTTCCCTTCCTTTGCGTTCCCAGATGCCGTTGTTTTGTCTGCTGCACGGAAATGGCCATTTGATTTTCTTCCATCAGCCCCCGGCTATGTCTCATCCACCCTCACACTATCCCGCACCCCAGTCTGGTGTCTCCTGATCCCGTGGGAGCTGCTTTTGAGCTCTCTGGAGCGATGTGATGTGAGTAATGCTGGATTTCCCCTGGCTGTTGTCAGCACATCCTCTGCTCTCGCTGCGTGAATGGCAGCACTGGCAGAGAGAGTTGCTGTGGATGAAGGGCTGTTCCCGGCCTGCTTGGGCATGGACTCTGCAGCCACAATGGGTCCCTCACAGGGCTTGGGAAGGGCTTCAGCCTCCAAAGCATCGGGCTCTTGGTGATGCTGAGTGTGGGAAGAGCTTGATAGCAGCAGTGCAGAATGTGCTTTAAAGGGAGATGCTGGGGTTGCTGGTGCATCTTCTCTTTTACATGTTGCTCCCAGCATTTCGTTTGGTGTCAAAGAAAAGTCAGCTTGTTGCACCACCAGCCTGGACCCTCGATTAATGTTGTGCGTTTCCTTTGCAGGGTCCATGGTGGAGGGTCAGGGTGCAGTGACCTCAGAGGAGACAGCCAAGATGCTACAGCACTGATTGTAACCACAGAACCCAGGAGCACCCTCCTAAGGACGGGTGCTTCAGCTGCATGTATGGAGACAGGGACAGCAGCAACCGGCAACTCACCCTGAGCTCACCAAGGAGTGATGGAGCACCAGGGACTGTGCTCCTTCATCCAGGACCCATCACCAAAATCAGCTGCCCCTGGACTCACTGCACTCCACATTCCCTGGAGCTGACCTTGCTCCTGACTCCCATGCAGAGCCAAAAGGACTTTAAGAGCTGCTCTCCTCTGGGATTTGGAAATCATTCTTTTGGCTGGGAAGTGCTGGCGATGGATGGTGAAGTGCTTTTGGGTCACACAGTAGCTCGATGCTTTCCTCTGAGGATGACCAAGTGCTTGCCCAGTTCCAAAGAACCAACTGTGGATTTTTAGTCTTCTTTTACCCCTCTGTTCTTCTTTTTGATGCCTTTCAGCTCTTTGTGGGGATGCTTGGACCCAGCCTGCAGCACGTGGCATTCACAGAGTGCTGTGGTGGGAACTGGAGGGGTGAAAGCCTTTGGAAGGGCCATGGGGCAGAAGCTGAGTTGATCGCAGTGCATGGGGTTTAAAACTGTTTGGCAGAGCCTCATCTTGTGCCATGGGTGTTGGGTGGCCTTGGGGAGGGTCCTTCTGCTGCAGCCAGCCAGGCACCCTCAGCCCTAGCACATCCCATGTGGATACAGTAGGGAAAACATCAAGATGGGGGGAAAACGCCGCCCTCAAACAATTAAACTCCTCAATAAAACCCATTGCCTCTGTGAGTGCTCGCTGTTCTTTTCCGTTTGCCTTGGCTCAGCCACACTTACATCATGGCCCTGTCGCGGGGCTGCCGAGGGATGCGTTTGAGTGCACAGGAAACCAGCGCTCTGGCAAGCTTCTCTGCCCCGACAGAGTCAGGCCAAGAGTTTAATGCCTTTGCTTTGCAGAGAAGTTCTCCCTTATCCTTTCCCCCTTCCCTGTCTGCAACCTTCACCCTTCGCTGCCCCATAGCATGGCTGGGTGAGCTGCCCCTTGCTTGTCTCCTGCTCTAAAAGCGACTGAACTGCAAGTTCATTCCCATTAAACAATGTTGTTTCCCATCCCTGCGCTGTGTGATGTGAAGCACTGGAAGGTGCTGTGTGAAAATACACCATAAACCAGATATTTATGGAATGGAAATACCCCTTTATTATTCTCTAAAAAAACCATTTAGACCACTGTATAAACAAAGGTGTACTTTCATTTAAAAAGCATGGTAGCCTCATGCACATGGCTCCGTTAGAACTGTGCTTGGTGACAGCCTGTGACTCGATGTCAAGCTTGCTGGTCTAACTGGTAGGATCTTTGCTTCTCTTCATGGTGAGTTCCTCCACTGGGACAAATTTGTCCTTTAAAACCCATTGCTCAGCTCAGAAGCACTCTGGAGAGGTTAAGAACCATGTTGCGCTCTTGGACAAAACTATGAGAGAACAGCAGAGACCAGAAATCACAGAATCAGAGTGGTTTGGGTTGAAGGGACCTTAAAGCTCATCAAGTGCGGGACACCTTCCACTAGAGCAGCTTGCTTCAAGCCCTTCGCAAGCAAACCAGCATGGGATAAGCTTGGTGTTAATGAGTACCCCAAGCTTCCCCAGGCTCTCTCCCTGGTAGTTTCTCCTTCCAGTCTGAGCTGTGCTGAAGCCAGGGCCGTGCCCCAGACAGCAGCAGTGCGTAGGAATAGTCCTCAGGCAAATTGCAGGCTTCCCACCCATGAGTCAAACCTGGATTTTCGGGCTGTGGGACCCATTGTCCCAGCCTGCTGGGGAGCTGCACGCACCTCTCCTGCTGAAAACAGACCGTGGCTATGGGGAGACACCTCAAGTGATGGTCCTGTGGCTACCATCACAAGGAGTGTGTAATAAGTGATGCTGGCTGCCATGGTGCTGCTGTGTATGGTGCTTCCTGCACCTAACTCTGTTTCCAGCTCCGTGTGACTACCCCTGCGATGTCCATGTAGGAGAGCTCAGTTGTAAAGAGGTTGAATTCCCACAGGGAAGGCAGAAAGGCTTTGTGTTACTCAGCCCCGCCAGCCCAGCACACATTGGTGACGCCATGGCCAATGCTCATGCTGTGGCATCCCGTTTCCAAACAATTCCCTACCTGGGAGCTGCTCCTCCATTAATCCCAGCGTGTGCGGACCTGCTGATGGGTGCCGGCGCTACAGACCCTGCTCCAGGGATGGAAGGAGGGAGCTCAGTGCTTTGATATGGCCCTTTTGGAGTTCATAACTAATATTTGCTTCCAAGGCTGGTTGCCTTTAGAGTTGCTCTATAGTTCCAGCTTGTTTAGAGCCTGTGAGCAAACAGAAAGCTGGGCCATTAAAGAGGGGAAGGGTGTGGGAGCTGTACTGCTATTTACCTGTGTAACCGGGAGGAAAACCTGCCTGTCATTCTCCCTAATAAATACAAACTGGAAGCATGGATAAACTGATGGGGATTTATTAGTTTGCTTTTCCATAACGCAAATATTAAGACTGGTTGGTTTGGCCCAAGGGCTGCCTTTTGCCTTTTGTGTGTGCGGCAGCGTCTGGCGCCTTTGGGTGCTGATAAAGGGGTGCTCTGTGCTCAGCCTTTATGCTCAAGGAGTTTCTTTTGAGCTCCTTCTGTCTTCCTTTTGCTCAGGCCTGATTCTGCAGGGGCTGAGCGCCAGGCAGGGATGCAGGGCATAGTGCTGGATGGGTTTGTTGTGCTCTGGACCCCCCAGCCCTCACCTGCAGCATTTCACTGGAGGGGGTAACACATAGTCCTGCCCTATTGGTTATGGCTCTTTTACCCCTGCCCTGAAAGCAGCTGATCACTTGTACCTGCAGCCATGCACATCCAGCTGTGATGAGCCCCTTTTTGCTACCCCAGTGCCAAATTACTGCTTCTTTCGGCACTTGGGGTATCAAGGCCAACAGCAACACCACTGGGGACAATGGGATGCAAGTGTTGACCTGGGGAAGCTGGATGTGTTTTTCCTTGGGTTCCTAATACAGGGCTCCTGTTCCATAGAGGCTCAGTCGGCAGAAATCCCCTTCCTTGATTTCATCCTCCTCCTTGGGAAAAAGAGGGGAGCCGAGTCCAGCTGGGATGGGGATGGCTTGAGGACAGCAGGCAGTAAATTCTGTTTGCTTCAGGCTGAATGAACACAAAGTTAGAAACCAGGAGCCATTGCAAAGAGGAGGAGGAGCAGGGGGGGCACAAACCAAACCCAGCTTTCCCCCCACCTGCAGTTTTCCATTCTCGTCCCCATTGCTGCCCCACTTCATCTGCTGCTGCATCAGCTGCTGTGTATTTACAGGCAGTCAGAGATGCTCATGGAGATGTTATTTCTCCTCTGGGGCTTGTAAAACCCATCTGCTGGAGCTGCCCTCCAGCTCGGGGGGAATTTCCAGGCCCTGCTTGTGTCCCAGCACCAGTGATGTGTGGGTTTGGAAGCTCTGTGTGTGCTTCATTCCCATGTTTGCTTTGACAGCTCAGCGGCGCTGGGCTGCGGTTCAGGTGTGTGCAGGATGCAGCCCACAGGGATGCTGCAGGGACCCAGCATCACTCTGAGCAGAGCAAACACCACCATGGCTGGGTGCGGGTGGCTGGGCTTTCCTGAAGATGTGGTTTTTCCTATTTCTTGATTTTTTCAGATTTTCTTGCTTGTTTACCCTGGAATAGTGAAACACTCACAAAACATCCCAAATCTGCACAACAGGGGCTGGAAACAGCAGTTTTCATTTCCTACATAATTCCCTGAGCGTGTTTGCGTGTCAGACATGGATCCATTGCTTGAGCAGTTCATATGGGGAGCTCAAAGCTCCTCTGCAAACAGGGGACCAAGGATGGAGCCCCTTGGCATCCTCCAGATGCTGATCCTGAACATGGCAGGAAGCTAACTCAGGGCTCTTCCTTTGTGGAGGTTCTGGACTAGTGATGCTCCATGATGATGCATTGTCTAAGAGAACCTTCAGTGCTCCTCCCTTGGATACCTTAAAGCACTCAAACTTCTCAGCTGTTCAGCTAGGACCCAACATCATCTCTGCTCCTCTCACAGCTACAGCATGGCTGATGTTGAGCTGCACAGCACCATTTGAACGCTGCTTTTGGGCCGCTGCTGGGCTGGGTTATTGATCCATGGAAGTCCCTGACCACATCCACTTGCAGGTGGTTTCTGCAGCTGTAACGATCCTGTTAATGATCAGTTCTGTGATTTTAGTTTGTTTGGGTTCTTTGGCTGGGTTTGGGTTTTCTCTCTGATTGTTTTGGGGCTTTGGTTGGGTTTTTTGGTTGGGTTTGGTTTGTTGTTTTTTTAATGAAGAAATAGGAAAGGCTGGGAGTGCTCACCCCAGTCCCGCTGTAATTCATAGAATCCCAGCCTCGTTTGGGTTGAAGGGACCTTAAAGCTCCTCCAGCTCCAGCCCCTGCCACGGGCAGGGACACCTTCCACTGGAGCAGC
>WYDI02023376.1:24874-39082 GCA_009867235.2 Psittacus erithacus | reverse complement strand
CTCATCTCAGTCTCCCCTCTGGCAGGTTAAAGCCATTCCCCTTGGCCTGTCCCTACATCCCTTGTCCAAAGCCCCTCCCTGTCTCCAAGAGCCTCCTGCTCTAATGGGCTTCACCTTCAGCAAAAACCCCCAGAGCTCTCTGAGAGGATTTTGCTTCTCAGCCACGTCCCCATCATTCACCCTTTACAAGCCTATTGGAGGTCTCTGCCCCAGAGATGCCCTTGTAGGGCAGGAAGGGAGGAAGGGGATGTCCCTTTGAATGAGTGGGGAGGAGACACGCGGCTTGTGGGGAAGGGGCTGCTCCCAAGCATCTGTTGCTGGTGAGTTGTTTTAACCTCTGTTCTTTAGTTTTTCTCCTAAATTGCTAGTTTTCGCCATTCGTTTAGCTGCAAGCAGGAGGGGAAAGCGTCTGCCTTTGTCCCCTTGCTGGTGCAAACTAGGGGTACCCATCACTGACAGCCTGCCGAAGTCTCTCCATGCTCCCCTCCTTGGAGAAAAGCAAAAAGAGCTGGGATGGGCGCACGTGCCCCTTGCACGTGGAAAGGCTCCAAGAGTGTGGTTTAGCTAATAATTGACTTTGGTTTAAGTAAAAAAGGGGATGTTGCATGCCTGGTGCTTGGTGCTTTTCATGAGCCGTAAGAAAGATGGCAGAAGGCTCTGCCTTTGTGTTTGTGGGGACTTTTGTGTGGTTTTGGTTTAACTTTCATTGTGTTGTGGGGTTTTTTCTCTTTGTTTTGTTTTAAGCTCTTTGGGTTTGCTGGGAATGTTGTGGGGAGGTGCAAAAGCTCGTTAAGGCTGGAGGCTCCCTATTGTGCTTGCTTAACACCGTGTACATTAGGTACCTCCAGAGCAATTTGCAGCTGTGCAATGCAAACGATAGCAATTAATAACAGCGTTATTGATGAATAAGCATCATTGTGATCACCGTATGAGCTTGAAACCCGTTGCAAGGGCTACTTGTGCAGCAGCAGCTTCACCCTCTGCGAGAAGCTGTCGATGCTCTTGCACAGCTTTACTCACTTAACCTCATCTGCAGCAGCCCCACAGCCCTGAGCAATCACCAGCACCTGAGGGCAATTTGCATCCCCCAACGGCTTCCAGGGTCTTTAGCAGCTTCTGGAAGCCCATTCAGGTGTTCCTCTTTGGGGGACTCAGTTATAAGCTCCCTGCAGAGCCTGAGCCCTGTTGATGTGATGGGGCTTTGCAGGAGCAGCAGCTCCGTGCGGTTTAACTTGTGCTGCAGGAGGTAGGTGAGGTTGAGCTTCTCCTGGTTTTTGGATGTTGTTTTGGGCTCCTGGGTTTGGCTGAGGTCTCTGTAAGCTGCAGATGCATGGGGTTGGGGGTTATGTGCCCAGGCTATTGCGTTGGTGTAATGTTGCCAAGGGATTTAGTATGAGAAGATGGACAAAGCCAGGGATGAAGTAGGGATTATTGATTTTCCTTCTTCAGACAACACAGCTGAGCAAATCCAAGCCTGCTGTCTGCTCATTAAGGGGCTAATCTTTTGTCTTCCCCTAGAAAATATCCTTTCTAGGAATCCCAAGATTTTCTAAGTAGGGCCAAGCTTAGGAAAAGGAGGAAAATATGCTTCTTTCCTATTACATCAGGTATTGTGAGGCTATATCTTCAGTTATTGCTCCTCCTTGCCTGTCCATGTGTGCTTCCTGCTTTCCTACCTTCTGTACAGACACTCCTTGGGGAGGTCTGGTGTCCTGAGTAACCTGTGTGAAGTCGGACCTGCTCCATCCTATGGGTACACTGACTGATGCGCAGCTCTGCTGGGGAGGCCAGGAGCAAAGGGAGGTAAATATTCCTCCTCTGGTACCCACTGTGGCCAAGGACTCAGCCTGGCTTATCCTGCGAGCTCCCTGTTGGTTGGGGCGGGGGAATGGGAATGTGTTTTGCATGGTTTCTGCATGCTGTGTATCCCAAGAAACCCCCTCTATGGAAGGAGCAGCAACCTTGGGGATGCCTCCAGACTCAGTCCTGTAGGAATGCTGATAGCCCAAAAGCCACTTGGTAGAAAGTGCTCAAAGCTAAGCTGGTTTCCCCTTCATGTTTCTCCTTCAAGGAGAGGCAGTTCTGCTGCTGGAGACATCTGTCTCCTAGCAGAGAGGTTTTGTGGTGCACAGGAGCCAAACCTTCCTGTTGTGAGCAGGATGCAGCAACTAAAGCAGCTTTTACTGTGCTGGGGGGGGGGGACCAGTCCTGCTCCTGTGATGCCTGGTGACATGAACTGGGTGCTTGCAATAGCAAAACCCTTCCCAGAACATGGTCTGACATTCTCTCCCCTTCTTCTTACATTAATGTGCCAGCCGTGTCTCACCCTAATTAAAACCAGCTGAGAGGACTGGCCCAGGACGTGGCTTTGGAGGCTGTAAAGCTCTAGGACAGGTTTATGTAGTGCAATTAAAAGGAAGGTAAAAAGAAATTGTTAAGAAATTAAACACTAATTACTACTTTTTTTTTTTGCCAACTGAACTGTTCTGGCAGTGGGGGTGCAAGTGGGATGCAAAGACCTGGGATGGTTGGGTCTCTGCTGCCATAAATCAAACTGATCAACCCTTCCCTTGCCTCTCAGCCATGTAACTCACCTGCTGTCAATTAGCCAAAATCATGTTTTTTCGCTTAAACCAGGCTTCAGATGCCTGATAGTGAAGCCTGGTGGGGAGGGGGAGGCAAAGGCAGGGCCTGGCTGGAGGCAGCGAGGTGGAAATATCTTTTTAAAAGGTGTGAGCCTATTTTAGTGTTTTCCATATAAAATGTGGTATTATCGTCTGGGCGCTGGGGAGCTCTTAAGAGCTTCAAGCCCAGCTGAGGAGGGGACCAGCCCGGGTGGTGGCGGGTCCAAGGTGGTCTGAGAGATGAGATGGGGAATCCTATCTGGGATGCTTGCAGGCAGGATGGTGAGTTCCTGACTGCAGCGAAACTCCTTTGAGATGAATGTCAGGTGTTCCCTTAAACTCCTGCCTTAATTCCCCTGTGTGCGGTAGAGATTTGCACAGCATTGGCTGGATGAAGGAGTTGCTCATGGGGTTGTGGTGTGAAAGCTCGTAAGTGCTCTGAGGAAGGTGAAATTACCCCGTTGTTTGCATGCAACCAGTAATGGGAATGGGTGGCTTGCATAATAGGTGGCATAATTTGCCTTGGATGCTGCAGTTAAACCGCTGTTTCCTCTCCCTGTGTCTAGTCTTGCTCGCCAAGCGTTTTCTTTCTTGATTGGAAAAGGAAAACAGGCTGTGGAGTATTTGGAATGGGATGAGGAAGGGCAGGGCTTGGAGTAAATGGCTCCTTTTCTACCTACATCCACCCTGCGCCTTGAAATAAAATAATAGACAAAACCTTCCCAGACTGGAAAGAAACAGCCGGAATGGGATGAGGAGACATCCCTGTGGATATCTGCATGCTGGAAAGGCAGCTTCAGCTCCTTGGGTTCATGGCTTTGCAGGAGCTGATGCTTCCTGGGTGCTCTGGTACAGGGGAGGACATTGATGGTCCCTTCCATTTTTCCCTGTACTGGGGCAGGACCTCCAGATTTCCCCATGGTCTCATCCTGCAATGCCAACAATTCACCCATCTGCTGCAAAAAGGGCTTCTGCTTCTACCAACAAGCCCCTGCAGGTTATCCTGTTGGGAAAACCAGACTCATTTATTAATATACTTAATCTTAATTGCTGTAATTTGAAGGCTGCCTTCCCACTCCCGGGGATGTGGGTGTGCACTGCCGGTGTGCAAATGCATGGAGGAATGTTTCCCTATGGCTGGGAGAGGATGCTCCTGTGGTTATGGTGGTGATGGCAGGTTTGTATTGTGGGTTTGGGGTTCACATGGTGAGACAACAATGAGAAAACCAAATTTGTCTTCTTGTTGTAGGCTAAAAATACAGCCAAATAAATATGTAAATGTTAATTGGTGTAATTCCCCACCACCACCTCCCCAGGCAGTTCAGAGCATGCTTTGTTCTTCCTCCCTGCTCTGTTCACTGCCCTCAGACTCCAAAAGGAGTTTTGGCAGCTGCCTGGAAGAGTTTGATCTGGGGAGAGCCCCATTGCCTGCAGGGGAACAGTGATGTCCCCTCGTCACTGGTGCCAAAGGAGCTGGAGGTGTGGGACTGAGATAACCCTTGAGGCTCTGAGTCTGGTCTGTGCTTGGGCTTTGCCAGCACAGTTGTGTTGGTGAGGAGCAGAGGAAAAGAGGAGACTTAGCTCTTGGTTCTTATCAGGGCTGGGCTTTTCTGACCCATCAGCATAGTTATGGGGTAGGGCAGGATGCTTATGCCTCTGGTCTCTTGCTGTTGGGCCCTGCTCCGTCCACATCTAGGTAGTTGTAGCAAGAAACAAAGTCCAAAGCTGTGCTGGAGATCAATTGAGCAACAGGATCCTGGCTCTGTGAGGTCCTGGAGGAGTCCTGGCTTTGTGTTTCTCATCACAGGATAGGAAAAGAGCACTCCGTCTTTATATTCACCTGGTGATGCCAGCAGAAAGCTCATGGTCTCTGTTCTGCAGTAGCACCAAAGCGAGATCCCTCTGTGCACAGGGTAGTTAGGCTGCACTTGGGAAATAGCTCCTTTGCCAGGACCGCGTGTGTCTGTGTCCTCACGAGCCAGATCTGCTCCAGCCCTCCCTGCCCTGCACCAGCGTTTGCTTTGGAAAAACAGCGCTGGTGGTTTCTGGAACGTGATCCATCTATCCCGCCATCAGAAAACAACAAAACCAAACCTGCAATTGCCTTTTGGTCTTGAGCAATTTGAGCTGGGTGTGAATTGGCCACGAAGGCTTGAATAGCTCTGTGTGTGCTGTGGGGAGATGGGAATGCTGCTGACTGGGGTAGGAGTAGTGGATGGCTTATGTGAGCCAGGACCAAGCCCCCTCCTTGCTTTGCATCCCAGTCTTCATCGCCCTGTATCCCAAAGTGAAGACGCTGATGCTCTGCTGGCAACCAGACCCTGACTTGGCTGTAGCCAGCACTGTCTGTGTTCGAAGGTGAATGGTGCCATGAGTCCTGCACCTAGCCTGGGGTGTTCTCAGCTCCTGTGGAGAATTATTAGAAGTGGAGAATTAAGCACTGCATTTCCTGGTTTCTCTCCTTTCTGTGGGCTGGTGCGATGCAGGGAGCCCTTCCCCCTGCCCGGCCCTGTGCAGTCATTAGAATTCCTTTTGGGAAAGGGGAGAGGGTGAGAGCGGGGGGGTAAATCTGATTTAATTACAGTGACACAACCTGCATGGCCTCAGCGGCTTGGGGGGGTTTAATCTGATTTGGAGAGGGAAGGCGGTGCAGCGGCTGCCGCTGGCATCAGGCCTGTGCACATGATGGGCTTAGGGTAGCGCCAGGCGCTGGGTGTCCCGGCCTCTGGAAGCTGGTGCTGGGCCCTGGGATGGGATAGGAATGGAGTCAGCGCATTGCCTTGGGCAGTGTCATAACTGTCACCCAGCCTCTTCCTTCACAAGTGTCATGGAATCATAGAATGGTTTGGATTGGAAGGTCTGCAGGCTACCCATGGTAATGTACCCGATGTGGAGTCCCAGCTTTCCGTGTGAAGTAGATGTTCTGGTCTGGCAGAGAGAGTAAGAGATCCCAAGGATGCAGTAATTCATTGCAACCTTCTTATCAGTGCCTTGCGGTGACCTGCTGATGAAGTCTAGCCTGTATCTTCCCAAATTGGGTTTTATCTCCTGCTAGTACATGAGAACATGCTTCTTGGTGGCAGGGTGTCTGGGGTTAATGGTCCCCTTACCACGCTGCCTTCACCCAACCCCAGTATTCCCACAGCTTTATCCCTACCCCTCTGCAGCTCCTGGGGCTGTGGGGAGGACGGGAGCAGCAGGATCCTGATGGAAATGTCACCTCCTACCCTGTCTGAGGCTTTGGCAAGGGGAGAACAAACCCAGCCAGGGGTGGAGGAGAGGCCGAGGCTGGATCCTGCAAAGCCTGGCAAGGAAAGCTTTGGAATAAGGGCAGGAGTGTGTGGGAGGGGACTGTAAATGCTGCAGAAGGATCTGGTGGAAGGTGATGTTTGACAGCCCCGGAGCCCCATCTCTGCTTGCCCCATGTGCTGCTGGCAGGGGCAGCACATTCTTCACCAGCCGCTGTTTGCTTGGGCACTGATGTGTTTTGCTACCAATGCATGTTTCCCATAGAATCACTCAATTTAGGTACTTTTCCCCCTCTCCATTCAATCCCACCCCTTTCCTGGAGGGGCTTAGGTGTGCAGCACAGAGCAGTGTCGCTGGTTGTGTTCTGGGAATGGAGGGAATACCTCTAACCTGATTTGCCTGGCTCTTTTTGGTCCTCTGATGCTCAGGTTGCTCAGGACCAGTGACATGATTTGTATTGGAAGCAAGTCTGTGGTGGGATGTGCAGGATGCAGTGGGGATGGTCATGGTCTGCATGATGGCTGTGCCTGCTCTGCAGTTGGCTTGTCCTTCTGTGCAATGTTGTTCTTCCATGCAGTGTCTTTCCTACAACTCTTGGATCCTTATGGAGATGCCTCTTTTCTCCTCTGAGAAATGTCCATCTCTCGCATCCTGATTCCCTCCCAGCACATGGCTTTTCTCTCAGCTTTTGCCTTTGTTTTCCATGTGCTGCTGTGATTTCCCACACTGGGCTGTTACCCTTTGGGAACAGGCTGAGCATGCAATAGGGCTCTTCTGGGCAGCTTTTGGTCTGTATCTCGATGTGCTTGAGCGGTCTCCCCTGGCATGGCTTAAGGAGTGCTGCTGGGCTCGGGTATGTGCAAATCCCAGACCAGGAGCTCCAAACCACGACATCTTAAAGAAGAAACCCAACTAACCCAGTAATATATTTTGAGGTTCTCTTTGTTTAACTTATGGGCTTTAAGGTTAAATTTGAGCTGCTTTGTTTTCTGTGCAGTCGGGAGGTCTGAGAGCTGTTCTGCTGAAGGAATAAATCAAATATCCACCTATTTGAGAGTCCTGCAGCAGTTTGAGCAGTGCTGGGGTGAAGGCAAGGTTGTTGGGTCCTCAGCCAGTGATTCCAGAGAAGGAAAAGGGAGAGGCCATCTCGTTGTCTTTTTAAGTTGAGACACATCTAGTTTGGAAACTGCTGCAGTGGAGCAAGTGCCGTGACCCAGTGTAAACCTGACTTTGCAAACCACTGAATCTTGCATTTCTGCTTTAATAATGTTTGTTTTAATGTCCTCCTGGTGGGTAGCTCCCTTATCCCACTCTTCCCCTTGAGTGCCGGAAGGTGGGAAACATCCTCCCCTCTTGGCGGGCTGGTAGCTGGTGTTGGAGCATCCCTAGGGAGCGGGTTGGGTCTGGAAAGCTGCTCTGTGCCTGTGCCTGAGGAGATGTATGAGGGACCTAACCCAGTTTCAAGCAAGGTGTTTCTGCTGACACAGCCACCACGGGCTTTAATTGTGGATTATTAAGAACTGCTTTTATTTTCAGACTGGTCCCTTGTTACAGTGCAAGTCCCCGAACCCTTTTCCCTACAAAAGGGGGGTTTGTGCCTCTTACCTTTTGGCAGCCTGTGCTTTAATTTCAGCTTGCTGTGTAATCTAGAGGCAGGGGGAGCTTTCAGAGCCTCTCACTCAATAACTCAGCACAGCCTGCAGCACTAGTGAGGTATTTTACACTCCACCAAGGCAGATAATTAATCATTCCTGAAGAATGAAGAAATATTTCTGGACTTTTCCCCTCCTTCATAAAGAAAAACAGGGATTTTGGAAACTTTGTGCCCCTCTGGTAGGATGAAAGGGTTTGGGATGAGAAGGGTGAAGGTTTGATGGCTCTTTGGGGGAAGCAATAGTGGGGTGCTACCTGCCAGGCTGTGGGATGGGTGCTTCTCGGTGTCTGAGGTGTGTGCAGGAGGTGAAGATGCTGCTGAGCCCCAGGTCTCCCCATCACTCCTGGCTGATGGAGGAGCCCAAAACTGCTTGGCTTCCTTTATCATAGTGTTGACGCTGATGGTCTTGGTGGCTTCCAACCTGGTTGCTCAGGAAGCATCTCTTTGACCTGCAGATGCTTTCCTTATGGTTCTGTGATTAATTGCATACTTTTTTGCAGTCATTAAATTAAGCAAAGGTGACTTAAACCCAACCAACCTGAAAAGAACCTTAAACATGATGCAGTGTGTCTTAGAGCTCACTTCAATACTGTAAGGTGATGGCGATGGCCCTCACTGAGTTGCTCTCAGCTGCCCAAGGCTGATGCAGAGGAACTTGCATGCAGCAGTATGTGGGCAATAAGGAAAATCCCCCCTGGAAAAGCTGCCTGCCAGGTTTTTGGCAACTTGGGTCTTCAGCATCACCATCCAACTGGGTGCTGGGAACACACGTCAGCCCTGCTGTGAGCAAGCCAGCCCTTTGTTCCTGCGTCTCCTTGAGATGATATTGTGGTTTACTTAATTAAAAACACAGGGCATTATTGTGGGAATGACAAGGAATTAAAAAGATTAAATCTGGGGAAAGACCTATCTGGCCATCTAATCCAGCCCAGCTCTGCTGTTCTGAGGTATCCTCTGCTGTGCAGCTCGAGGTGCCTCAGGTGATGTTTGCTCCTTGCTTCCCAAGGAAATCTCTCTGTGGTTTATTAGAGAGCTGGTTGTGGAAATGAGCAGGCTGGTTCCATGCTGCTTGCTTATTCTCCCAGCTGTGTTTCCAACCAGCACTGGGTTTACCAACAAGCACTGATGGAGAGGGCTCAGCTCCTCCTTGCACTTTCCACTCTGAGTGAATTTCAGTCACTTCAGTATCTTGGGCTGATTGGAATGCTTTTGGGAAAACCTGCCCCTTCCTCCTCTATGTATCAGTATGGGAAAGTGAACTTCCTACTGCTGGGGGTGCTGGAAATGGGAGATCAGCTCTTTCTGGGAGAGAAGCATGTAATTAATTCACTATAAACTAGGGATAGAACAAGTCAAGTAGCCATAAAGACTGCGAGGAGGAGGAGAGGGGTTGGGAGAATGGAGGTTTTGGAGAGTGATGCAGGTCCCTGTGGGAAAATACTTCATCTCCACATCCTGGATCTGAGTGGTAGGAATGCAATGATAGCGGAGTGGTGGGAAGGATCCCACCATGCTCCATGGAGCCACACAGCCCCAGGTCAGCTGCTGGGATTTTGCCCACAGGTAATGCTGGTGATGTGCAAATATTGAGCAGCTGCTGCTTAGGGCAGAGCTGAGGGATGAAGGTCCTGCTATGACAAAGCACCAGCATCAACATTTCCAGTGCTCCAGGCTCCTGTTTGCCCTTGGGCAGGTTGTGTTGTCCCTCCGGCCGCATCCTGGAAGGCTGGGTGTTGAGCTGGGTCTGGCCAGGATGTCTGGGTGTGGGAAAAGTGCCTCCCTGCACTCCCAATGCCAGCGCTGCTGCCTACTAATGCGTTGTTAAATAGGGCCTGTTTGCTGTGCCCTGTCCCAGGAGCTGTGGTGGGATGGGGCTGGCTGCTTCCCCAGGTGGTCTTAGTGAAAACAAGGACTTTTTCCCCATTGGAAGCACCTTTCTCTCTGCTTTGTCTCTCCAGTGGGTGCCTGCGTGTTGCCCCATGTTGAGAACTACCAAAACACAAATCACTACCAGGGTTATGAACTGAGGTTTGTGCTTTGGAGCCTCCCCTGGTGAATGACACAAATCCCGAGGTGGTTTTCTGTACACCAGGGAGCAAACATCAGCTCTGATGGAGGAAATTAAAACCTTGGGAGCTTCCTACTGAATGTGTGCCCTTTGCAAATACCATTGCTGCACGATGGGTGCTGGCTTGGCTACAGGAGCAAACGCGTTTCCCCATCAAGTTATCCAGCTCCGCGTGCTTTAACGTGATGGGTATATGACAGTGATGCAACTTGATTTTAAAGGTGATCTTGTGGAGTTTTGACTGACCTTTAAACGTCAGCCTGGGGGGTGTGTGCCAGCAACCGGGAGCAAGAATGGTCCTGGCAGCCTCTGGCTACAGAAATGTCACTTTTTAAACCCCAAATCCTAAAGCTGAGCTTATTGTTTATTCCTGCTGCTCCAGGAGCTGAGGCTTTAAGAGGAGCTGCTGGGTTTTGACAGCCTCCTATTAGTCATGGGAACTGGCAGCTCTGAAATGAATATTTACAGATCCCTCTTACTCCCTGTTCCTGCTCTCTTGTTAATGCAAAGAAAACTCTCGCCTCCAGCCCCACTTCCAAGTACGTGATTGGGAACATGTGAATCCGCAAGGATTGAACTGTGAGTGACCTCCGGGGAGTGAAGTGGGTTAATCAAAGCTGGGCTCTTCCCCACACTTCAGTCGCTAAAGCTCCTGCATTTCCTCCTGATGGCTGATAAGGAGGGATTGAATTTATGAAAGGGATGAAGATGTTTGGATAAGCTACAGTACCAAAGCAAGCTTGCCTGACAAGTCAGGGCCTGAAGGAAGCTTATGGAGTTGGAGGGGGTTTGTTTTCTTCTTCCCAGGCCCCTTCCACTAGGCAGGAAGTGTATCCATGGGGATCCATCCAGAGGTGCTGCACAGCTCAGCAGTTGCAGCCCCTGGGTACCCTGCTTGAGATGTTCTGAGTCCTTGCTGCCTTCCCCTTGGGGATGTGCACAGCAAATGGCATCTGTCATGAAGCTGGTATCACTCTTACGTGTGCTGCTGTACTGGTGTGATGAGCACTCATGCCACAAGACCCAGCAGATTCCTATGGGGACACCAGCATGCAGTGGCCTCATGCATGCAAGCTTTTCCTCAGCCCCAGCTCTGGGAGCTTTGAGACATGGTTGGTACTGTCCTGCTATAGGCAGCCCCTGGGCACTGGTGTATCTGTGGCTGCCCAGGTCCTAAATCAGAAATGTGGGTTCATGTGTTGAGCACAAGGTCTGGTTATTTCCCTGTTGTTCTCTTGCTGCACCGGGAAGGGCAGCACCTGCGTCTTGGAGATCATTATCTCAGTGTATTTTTAGCCATGCTGAAAGGAGGTGAATCATGTTTGGGAAAGGAGCTGCTGCTCTTCCAAGCGTGCTTTGGAAAACAGAGCTCCAGGGGGAGAGAGGGAGAGCAGCAATGGGGAGTGACCCCGTCCCCCTTGGTTCGGTGGCTCTTTGCCGGAGCACGGTGGCTTCTCGTGGGGGAATGAGCCGGTTCCTGCAGTGGGAAAGGAGGTGACAGCTTTAAGGGTTTTCCCAAAGCTTAAACCTGTGGCCCCCTCCCCAGACCTAGATCAGTGGTCAGTACAGTGGTGACCAGGAGAGGATGGTGTGGAAGTGGTGGCTGATGTCTGCAGTGCTGTATAACCACAGGCATGCCGAGCCCCTCCTGCAGCCTTGCCCATAGTCACAGTGCCTTGATGTTACCCTGTAGCCGCCTGAAAAGTTCACCTCTTGGGTGCAGAGCCATGGGGTGATGAAGCCATTGGCTCTCCTTCCTTTTTCCTGCTCTCTGGACTGCCCTTCTTCCTCCTGGAGGGCACTGCTAAAGCTGGATACTTGTGACCCCCACAAGGCAGCTCTGTGAATGACCACGCAGGCTTTTGCCTTTGGGAGGCTTGCAGGTGAGGTGAGGAAGGTGAAACCTTTGGATCTCTGTCCATGATCATTACCCCCTCCTTTGATTTATCCCACCCACCTCCGCAGGGAAAGAAAGTAATCCAGGTTGATGTCTCCATTAAAAAGCTGCAGCAGTAAAGGGGTTGTTTGTGCTGAGAGGGGAATGCCCACAGGTAATTTATCCTGACGTTTATAGAAAGCATAAGGGTTTACTCATTCATAAACCCAAGGAACAAGGGGTTTGTCTGCATTGGCTGGGCTCTGGAGCAGCTCGAACATTATTGTAGCTGATGGTAATCGTTTCCGGACGTGCCCCAATATGCCTACGGGGGGTTGCATGGGAACAGTAACAATGTGGGACAGGAGAGCAAACCTGTCCGACAGGAACAGGCCCGACTGGAGCTGACAAATCCACTTCTTCCCTGGCTTTTCTGAATGGCAGGTGAGGGCCAGAGCCAAGGGGAGGACCTGGTGGCTGGCACCCGGGCTCGTGGCTTGTTTTAACTGGAGGGAGTCCTCGACCGGGGCTCTCTGTGCTCTGCAGCCCTGAGGAGCAGTGAGGAGGAATGCTTTGTTTTCTGAACAAACTCTGTTTTGTTGCTTGTGCTCAGGCCCAAGGGGGAGCTGCTCTGTGCAGGGTCTGGCTCCAGCCTTGGAGCGCAGAGAGCCACTGCAGCATCTCGAGATTCCTTCCTGCGCTGGTATCTGTCGGGCTGGGGAAGGTCTGCAGCTTCCCTCGAGCATGGGAAGACTTGTGCGTGTGTCTGAAGGGTGTAGGAGCACTCTGTGCGTTGGAGAGGGACAGGGATCTGTGCAAGTGCACTGGTTAGCAGAGCTTTTCTCTTCCCAACAGGCAAACCTTTAGTAGGTCAGAAGATAGTGAAGGTGCTCTGGCCCATCTGTGTTTGCTGTTGAGATGCTCACATCTCTCCTTGGCAGAGGACCAGGTATGTTAGCTTATCACAAAGCCCATGGTGATATTCTAGCTTTTTATGGCTGACCTTGTGGCACTGGGCTGCTGAAGAGCCAGGTATCAGAAGGGTTATCATCGTTAATCCACCTGTAATCCAACCTCCTAATGAACATCAATCTGCCTGTTGCTAAATTGGCAGTTGTGTCAGAACTGTCTGGGAAGGATGCACTGGAGAAGACCTGAAGGTCCTGATTTACAGAGCACAGGGTGTTTGAGTTCCCAGGCTCTGATCCTCAGTGGCTGGAGCTGACCCTTGGGTGACCATCCTTAGGATGTGGACTGCGACAGGGATATCAATAGCTTTCCCAAAGAGACCTCCTGGTATTTCTCAAGGCTACAGGGTTGTTAAATAAACACCACTGCCATAACCCTGACTTGGGTCTCAGTTGATGGGGAGCACCCAGGGGTGCATTGCTAGCAGCCCATAACCAGACCCATGCTGCTACAGCACAGAGATGATGAGGACTGTGCAGCTTGGGGAATCGGCTGCCTGGCTCCTAAAGCTGCATTCTAGGCTCAAAATGGGCTTTTTACTTCTTTTGCCAAAAAATGGCCAGCTTGGGACTGAGGCTTGGTGTCGGGCATCAGGTGCTTATTGAGCCATGGTAACCATTAGCTAGAAATGTAGAGCTTCGGGAAATGCAGTAACTCTCTCTGTATAAACAGAGGGAGCAGCTTTAGCTGCAGGACAGCCGTGTTTCAGTTGGGTGCTGCTGGCATCTCGCAGCATGGATAGCCCCAACCCCCTCTGTGAATGGGAGGAGAGCGGACGTGCCCGTGCTCTGCTGGCCAGGCAGGGCTGGCCTGCTCCTGTGTTTGATAAACAGCAGGATGAACGAGGAGAAACCTGCCTGGAATTGTCTGAAGGTGATAAAATTCCTGTGCTACTTGAGTGCACTGATTAGCTCTATGTGAGATGACGCTGGGCTTGGCTCTGGGGCTCTCTCACCCCTCAATGTGTCTCTTTGGAGCACCCCAGCAACTTTATGTCCATGTGCCCCATATAACCATGGTGATGTCATGTGGGTGATGGCTCCAAATGCCACCTTTCTGTCCCCCCGGGGGTGTGGGGCTGGCTTCACCCCCCTGCACCCATGGTCTGTGCTTGGCTGGGTTTTCCTCCTGTCTCTTGGGAGTGGCCTAGCCACAGTTTTGGCAACAGCATCTCATGAGGAATGACGTCCCCAGTGTTTGAGCAGGTGAGCCTGGGCAGTGACTCAGATGCACCCTGCTGCTGCGGCACCATGCCAGGGCCATCGGGGCTGCGGGGTGCAGTGGGGTCCTGAGCCTCATGTGGAGTGCAGTGCCTGTCCTTACAAGGGGTTTTAGGAGCTTGGGATAATCTAAAGCTTGATTGAACAAGTGCTTCATCACTGGCTTGGTTTGAGGTGGGTGAGTCACCCGTTGAGTCACGCTGTTCCATTGCCAGAAGGGGGACTGGAGAGGGGGACACTGCCTGTGCTTGATGTGACAGAGTTGCATAGTCCAAAGCTCTCCTGACTCTGCTCTCATGTAACCCCCTCACTGGTGTGCTCCTAGTACTGACTGGAAATGCCTTTCTGCCTCCCCAACCTCCTTTTTCCCCCCCTAGATCTATTTTTTCAGCAATGACTTCCTCCACAATAACCTCACCCCAGGGTCTTGCTGCAGACCCTGCCGGTAGTACTGGTGCCTGCTCTCACTGCTGTTGCTGGGTCTTGTTCTGCTCGATGCTCTCACGAAGCAGCAGCTCATAGGCTTGCTGTGGTGGGGTGAATAGCGT
>WYDI02023376.1:0-24774 GCA_009867235.2 Psittacus erithacus | reverse complement strand
TGTTGCTGGGTCTTGTTCTGCTCGATGCTCTCACGAAGCAGCAGCTCATAGGCTTGCTGTGGTGGGGTGAATAGCGTTGGGGGGGAGCCATAAAGCTTCGGATCAGGCTTGGGGTGAGATCTCAGACTGGTTTGGGTTGAAGGGACCTCAGAGCTCATCCAGCTCCAGCCACTGCCATGGGCAGGGAAACCTTCCACTAGAGCAGCTTGCTCCAACCCCCTGTGCCCTTGAACACTGCCAGGGATGGGGCAGGTCTCAAGCAATGCAAATAGAGATGGACGTTGGCTTTAACCCCGGTTTAATGCTGCTGCTGCTGCCCCTTCGCTGCCCACAGGACCCCACCACGGTCACCCTTGGTGGCCGGGGGCACGGCGATGACATCACCGCCACCGCTGCCCATTGGCTGCCCCGCTGGTGATGTCATCGTTCTGGACCCATTCTTTCCCGTGCTGGGATGCGGCGTTGCCATGGGAACGCGGGGGGGGGATGCTGCGGGATAACTGCATTAGCCTGGGGTGGGATAACTTGTGTGCGGTGAGTTATGACTTCATTAAGAGAGTTTGCTTAATTAAAGTGAAGTCCTGATGTGCTGACAGGCGGTGAGGGTGGGAGGGATGCTTCTCTGGAAAACAAAACTCCCAGCCAGCACCTTGAGCAGCCTCTCCCATGCTCTGTGTTTTCAGGGAGTCTAAAAGACTGCACTGTCTCGTTTAGGAACGTTTAATCTTTCTCCAGCCCACAATAATCCTGGTGAAGGACCTGGCTGCTGTCTAGCTGGAAGAAGAAAGTTGAAAAGAAACTTTAAAACACTGGGAAAGAAATGTGTTTTAAAATAGGAAATGCAGACAAGTGGTTTCAAGGGTGAAATGTCTCTGGAGAAGTGAGTTGAAAGCAACCAGTCCTTTGGAAAGTAGTGCTTGGGGAGCAGGGGTTGTGCTGCTGCCCTCCTCCAGCCTTCAGTCACCAGCCCACTCTTGTCTGACACTATTTCCAAGGACAAAACAAAGCCCTTTAACCCAGAGTTCAACTCTGACCTTGCTATGGCAGGATTAAAATCTCATGAAGATGGACAACTCGATTGCAGAGGTTTAATCCCCCTCCCTCCCTTCTCCTCCCCTCTGTTCTTCTTTTCTTTCCAGCTGTCCTGGTTTGCTGCTGAGAAGTTGGGAAAACAGAGAATAGATCTTGGCCTTGCAGGTGCTGCTCTCTGGAAGATGGCACAGATAACCCAGCGCTGCTGCAGCCCAGGGACAGATGCACCATTGGGGCTTTATCTTCTCCCTCTTGCATCTGTGGCTCTGCACTTTGCTGTCAGGGTTTGGTGCTTGGGTTTGGAGCATCCCTCCAGAGGCTGGCAGTAGGGAAGAGCCCGAGGGGCTGTTGAGGCTGCGCCGCTGGCAGCAGGGGCGGCTCTCTCTGCCTGCCCTGGCTGCCTTTCTATCTCCTGGTTGCAACTGCTGCTTGTTTCTCACAGCAGGACAGAGGCTTTAAATATATGCAGACAGCAGGGAGAGGGGTGGGGGTCTCCATCCTGCTGCTGGCTGCAGGGACTGCTGTGGAAGCACTGCTAATGCTTGCTTTCTCAGGGAAGAGAGGGTATTTCCCCTAATACAGTCTAAAACCTGGTTTGTTCTCTTATCTCTTGTACTCAAAGCTGGCTTTAGAAACAGTTTTGGAAGGTGGCACGGGGTGAAGCTGCCTCCAGCCCTGGGTAAGCAGGGACAGCCCTGTCGGCAGGGTGTGGAGTGGTCCTTGCTTCAGTGGGGATGTGGAGCCTGGGTTTGGGCACTCACCATCAAGACCTTTGGGGAACATCCCCAGGAGCAAGGGGGGGTGGACAGAGCCAGCTCCTGGGGAAGGATGGGAAGCGCATCTCCACTGTGCACGCATCCAAATTATCCCAAGCAAAACCCCACTGCAGGCAGGAGGAATTGTGTAAATCAGCTTTGTCCTCCTTTGGATTTCAACAGCCTTTTTGATTTCTTTCTTTTACTAAACCCTGTGCCATCCTCTGAGGACCAGGGAGGGCGAAGGGGGAGGATGAGCCTCCTGGTTTTCAGCCTGGTATTACTAAGCAACCATGTCCTGAAATTCACAGCCCAATGGAGAGAACTTTGTTTACCAGGAAGAAAACACTTGAAAAGGGGAATCTTTGGCGGAAGCATGATGGGATTAACGCTGGCGTTTCTTTAGGCAGTTTTGTTGTTTTTCAGGGCCTGACCTTACTGCTCTGATTTGCTTTTGCCAAGTGACTCTTTCCCTGCCCAATTTGGAGCGTGGTATTGTGCTGAGGTGGGAAGGGGGAGGTGGGAGAGCCGCGTTTGGCAGTGCGAATGGGAGCCTGAGATTATGTGGTTTGGGGTCGATCATTAGATGCCGTGCTCCTGAAAATCCCACTGTAATTAATTTTCTCCTGAATTAATTAGAGGAATTGAAGGGAGGCTGGGCCAGGAACATGTGGGGGGAGTTTTTCTGGGGTGATACATAGGTTGTTGGCAGTGAGAATTGAATCACCTTTCTCCCCCTTCCCAGGCTGCTTTTTAAAGCTGCTCTCATCTCTCAGCTGTGACCAGTGCGTGGGCAAAGGTGCAGGGTCCTGTGTACAGCATGTCCCTGTTGAAACTGTCCCAAGTGTTGATTCAGGGTGTTTACTCCTTGCTTTCTTTTGTGTGCCACTGGCACAGCCAGCGTTGAAGTGGGGATGGGTGGGATGGAAGGATCTGGGGCTGCCTAGGATGTGTTCCTCAAGTGTGAGGAGGAGGAAACTCCATCCCAATTGCTGGCTCCAGCAGAGGAGAGGGTTTAGGAGATGGTTTGTTCTCAGCTTTGCAGTGTAACATGGGTGAAATTGCTGCCTTAGCTCTGCTCAGAGACAGGGGAGCAGGCAGTGATGCCATAAGCCTTTAGTGCAAGTTGCTTGCGCTGGGAGGGTGTAGGAATGGTGGGGCTGTGTCTTGGAGCCCCTTTGTTCAGCAGAAAGATTTCCAGCATCATTCCCAGCTTGGCTTCCTGCATCCAATTCTGTTGGTGTCAAGCAGCAGAAATGGGTGTGCATTGATTTACAAGCTGCCTGATAGAATCATAGAATAGTTTGGGTTGCAAAGAACCTTCAAAGGTCACTTAGTCAAACCCCTCTGCAGTGAACCGGGGCGTCAATACAACTGCTACGTACAGGTGAAGCTTCTCATGTGGGGCAGTCCTTCCCTTTACCTCACCAGCATCTCTGCTGGCTGCCGAACACACATGGAGGGGATGGGGAAAATTCCTGTTGGCTTTGACAGAGCTGTGCCTGCAGCATCGTGCTGGATCTGGGGCGCTGTGTTACCTTGTGTGTGTCCTGCTTGCCCCTGGCCCCAGCTCGAGCTCCTCGGTGGTCAGTGGTGGCTAATCCTCCCTTCACTGCTCCTGGCTGGTGGAGGCGGGTGCGAGGGGAGGGCAGGCTGATGAGCATGGGAATCTGGAAGCCTATTCAGCTGTAATTATTGGCCTCAATACTGAGTGAGAGGGAGAAGAGGGGGAGCCGGGAGAGAGGGGAAGACCCAATGGGAAAAGAGATGGAGATTCCTCCGCCTCCCTCCATCACCATGGAAAGGGAGCAGCCTGGGGCAAGGGGAGGGTTGGAAGGGGGGATATCTTCAGACAAATCCTCCCTCCCCATGCCAAGGAAAAGGAGGGTGGTGGGGCTCTGTCCATCATCTTCTATGAGCACTGTGCTGGCCAGCTGGTCCTGGGGGATGCAAGTGCCAAGCTGTTGTCTTGGTGTCAGGGTCCCCCCAGCCAGCTCCTGACAAGCTGGTGGTCATGGCATGGTGCAATGTGCCATTGCACCTGCTTAATTAACCCCAATTAGTCCAAGTGCTGCTGCTTCTTCAGGCACTGGTGCTTCCTGGGGGTATAGGCTTAAGGGAGGCGGTGCCATATCCAGTGTGCCTGATCTACAGATGGGTTTGGCATATCCAAACCCACAGCTGAAAGTGGGGTTGAGGTGTCTACATTTGCAAGGCACCCTGTATCTTTGCGTTAGCCGTGCACATGGGCCTCACGGGTCCTGTGACACAGGGATTTGAAGTAAGACACTGATCTGCAGGTCCTTCCACTCATTTGGGAACCCCTGCCCTGAGGGGGTTTGTTGATCACTGGCTTTTCCAGTTTAGGATGCTTCTGAAGTAGGCATCGAGGATGCTGGGTCCTATATCTTATGGGAGGAGTCATCTGTGGTGCTGTAAATGGAGACTGTACTGCTGTTTGCTCCAGGAGCTCTCTTCTTATCACCTGACAGAGGATTCCTTCTCCTCGCCTGGTTTCACCTTCCCAAATGCCTGTCAAATGCGTCTCTCCCTTCTATTTCAGCAGAGCTTTAATTTATCAGGGTTTGGTATATCCTTCCTGCCAGATTACCCACAGAAGGTATACTTAAGGCTTAATCCCATCTCTAACAAGCTGTGGCACATCATTTGGCTCTGTCGTTATCCTGCACAGCATCCAAACTTGGTTGCGTTATGGGGACCAAAGCAACAGCAGCTTCCACCCTGTGCAGACCAGGTCTGGTGGTGCTCTGTGTGCACCCAGGGATCCCCATTAACCTCCTTTTTCACCCCAAATCTGGTGGTGAAGACTTGCAAAGCTACAGTGAGCAGGGGCTCAGGTTGTGCTTCCCAGGGCTGGGCTACCACTGTTCTCCATCAGTCCCGGTCCTGCTCCTCTCCCTGCCACTGCATCTTTGGGGCTACAATGCTGAGGGTAATAAAACCCCCGAGGTCCCTCTACCCTGCTCTGAAAGGGAGCTTTGTCCCTGCAAAGAAATGACTTGAAACTGATCTGGGGAAAGGCGATTGTTATCTGAGGGCTCCTGAACTGTTTGGATCCTGACTTTGTCAGAGATCTTGTAATTTAAACTTCAAGCTGCTTATTAGAAATCTGAGAGAATAGGTTAATAATAAAAAGCAGACTTTTTTTCCCCCCTTTGTTCCTGTCCTCCTCTTTCTCTCAGCTGCTGTGGACATTTAATCATGCGATACCCCCCCTCCTCTCGCTTTGCTTTTAGCTTTTCCAAGAGTGGGATAAAATGCCGAGATGTTTCTTTTTGAGCTCTGCCAAGGAAGGATCATGCAGGGCCTGTCGCTGCAGTCCCTGTGTGAGCTGAAAGGAGCTGGGGGGGAAGGCAGCTTGTGATTTGTCCTTGGTTTGTGGGGGTCCTCTCCACTGCAAGGGGCTGGAAGTCCATCCAGGTGAAAGGGGTCCTCTTCATGGGGGTCCCACTGTAAGGAGTGCCCCAGTCCCCCTTGGCTGCCTGTATTCAGCCCAGTGTCCTGCCCTGCAGGGGTTTGGAGTGGGATTTGGGAGCTCTTCCCAAGACTGAGCCTCATCCAAGTTCCTTCAGCTGGGTAGCAGCTCCCTGGCCCCGAAAGCGCCCGGAGGAAACGTGTTTGGACATGTGCAGGGTGTATTAGCATTCCTGCTGTCCTCCCATACTGGGGTGGCCACTTGCTATGGGGCAGGACCCTGCTGAGGCCAGGATGCTGTTGGGAGAAGCATCCCATGGGGTTCCCCGAGGGCTTTTGCATGGCACTGGGGTGTGCTTGGTGACAGGAGGTTCCGCTTTGTCCCCGTTCCCTGCTGCTTATCCTGGTTAACAGATTCCATAGCCTGGGCAGGGTGGGACTGCAGTGCCAGAGCCTGCGTCTTGCTGTATGGAAGCGGCTCCCAGGGTGCAGGAATGCGGAGGGTTGGGTGGGATCCCGCATGGGTGACCCCAGTGGGTGTGGGACCGGCCCTGGCGGAAGCCACCCCGGCAGACCCATGTTGTTCTCTGTGCTCGGGTACCTTGGGTCATCCCCTCAGCTACTCCTCTGGCAGCAGGGAGTCTGTTTTCTTACTGCTGTGGCTGCCTCTTGCGCGAGGAAAAGCATCTGAGCTGAGTAACTGGGCGAGATGCTATGGCTCTGTTGCGGTTTGGAGGCGGCCACCAGGCAGTTACTCACCCACATGTGGCTTGGACCCTGCTGCTTATGCAAGTCCTATTCCCACAGGCCCTTGTCCAAAGCCCCTCTCCAGGTTTCCTGGAGCCCCTTTAGACACTGGAGCTGCTCTGAGGTCTCCCCTTAAGGAGCCTTCTCCTCTCCAGGCTGAACGAGCCCAGCTCTCTCAGCCTGCCTCCACAGCAGAGGTGCATTTTACTCTGCTAAGCAAAAGGGAACATGGTTTTTGAGAGGCTGAATTACATCGTCCTTTAAAAAGAGAAAAGCCAATGTTCTAAAACTGTTACCTTTTAGAAAATCCCCCTCCTCTATTTCCTCTATATAACGTTTCTAACCACATCTACCTCCCCTCTTGGGTCCACAGCTTCCCATCTGGAAGGCTTGGCTCAGCCTTGGGCTGGGAGGATGCTCTCGGTGATCCTCAAGGGGAGTGAGGAGCCTCACAAAGGCATCCTGGGGGTCTCACATAACCCCTTTCCAGTTGTGCCTGGTGCAGAGAAAATGTGATTGCAGCCAGGAAGGGTTTGACATTCCCACCCGGAGCAAAGGCTGGGGCTCAGCCAGGAGGAATCTGGCAGTTTCAGCTCTTACAGAGGCTGCTAGATGCTGATGGCTCCCATGGCTGTTGCTGGCTAAGAGGAATTACAGGGACACAGAGCTCAGCTGGAGCCGTGACTCGTTTGCAGATTTGGCAGGCCTGCTGCTTAATGGCTGTAGCTGGGCTTGTTTGAAGGTGAAGTACCAAACCCCATGTTCTCTGTGTGCAGTCGTGGTTGTGAGCTCTGGACCTGCTCAGGCGCTCATACAGTGGCACTTCAGCCCCTGTCCATGGTGGGCGAGGGGATGTGTCCTCGCTTTGTGCCCCTGTGCTGGCAAAGGCAGCCGCAGGGGAGAAGGGGAGTTGTGTTTGATGTGTCTGTAGGTGCTCCCGAGCAATTTCCTGCTGGGCCCAGGTTATGTTGGTTCATATTGGCTCCTGCTCTGGATGCCACTTCCATGACATCATTTGGCTCTTGAAGAGTGGAGGAGGTGAGACACTTGTGAGCTATTATCTAGTGCAAATAGCCCATGGTAAATAGACTCAGTGAAGTATTGACACTGAGACTGTTTCTCTTCCTAATTTCCTCCTTGGGAGAGTTTGCCAAGTAGCCAAAAATAGAGGGGAAGGGGGGGACACCCAAGCTCTTCAATCCCAACCTTAAATGAAGACTTCAGATTTCAAGTCAGGGCATAGAGCTACTGTCATCCAGCTTAATTGTGTTAGCAGTTAATGACATAACTTCCATGTGGGATCTTGGCGTAGGACTAATTTTAGGAAATGAGTCTCTATTTAAGCTGTTTATATTAGCTGGGGATCTTCCTCCTGGACTGATGTTCTCACTATTACACTGGTGGTCCCTGCCTTGAATGGAGCTGACTTGCTTGGGACAGATTGTCCTAAAGAGGCATTAAAACTAGTGCCTGTTGACATGTTCCATGGTTGCCTCTTATGTGCATGGTACCCAGGGTGAATTCATTTCTAAGGTGAGGAGAAATCAATACTATCCTTGAGGACTGATGCATCTGAATGGTGACAACCAGCAGGTTTCCCATTGGAAGAGCATTGCTTCCTATCCAGTCTCTGCCTATGGAGCAGGCACTGCTGCCATGCTCCCCTCCTCACTGGCTGTGCATTGGGTGAGACCCGCCTTGATGCTGGGTTTCCGGCTGCATCCCAGACACTCTGCACTCTCAGGCTGGCAAACTTTAACCAACAGAGCCCGTTTTTTATTAACCTGCATTTCCTCCCGGTTCCAGCATTACCTCTGCAGAAAAGAATCTGACCCTTGGCTCTCAGCATCACCTCCACTTTCCCCCCCTCCCCTTTTTCCTCTTTCTCCTTCCCTTGGATGAGCTGCAGACCCCTTGAGGCTCCCATGCTGGCTGAGCCACCCCTGTGCTGTGTCACCTCCTGCCTCTGTGCAGAGCCCTGGGGGAGCTTTGGGGCTGGCACAGCAGCACTAAGCCCCTCATAGGTCCCTCTTAATTAAATTTGAAATGTGCTGGGATAAGAGGGCTTTCCGAGCGAGTCAGGTGCTGGGCCATGGGCCTGACCGACTGCCGCAGACTAGCACTACCACCCACAGCCCTGATCCCGGGACATGTGCGCAGATTATGGAGAAATCCCTCAGCAATGAGGCTGCTTTAACTCCTTCCTGCTCTGGGGCTTGTGCATGGAGCTCCGACCTGGTCCCAGAGCAGGGATGTGCTGCGTCCCTGTGCTGCCTTCTTAGGGCTGGATGAGCCAATAGCGTCAGAACTGGTGGCATAGATGCTATCTCCATCCACCAGTGTCAGGGTGAAGATGCAGCAGCCCTTATGGGTATGTGCAGCCTGGCCAGGGAAAGTGCCATCTAAATGTTTTGTTTGGATGCAGCGTGTAACAAAAGGAACATCTCCCAGGTTGGGGCTGTCGATAAAAGAGGGAGGCTTAGGGTCATGGTTTTGCCAAGGAGGAGTGAGCTGAGGGCATGGAAGCAGACAGTGTCTCATGGGGAAAGCTCTGTGCAATGCAATGGGATGACTGGCTTTCTTCTAGAAAGTGCTGTGCTTGCTTCAGCCCAGCCCATCTGGGTCCAGCTTCCCGGGTTGTTGTGCCTACCCAGCCTGCAAAATGGGGCCACACACTGGTAAATACGAATAAATAGGCCAGAGCTGTGCTTTAATCATCCTGCTTGGAGCAGGACCTGGCTCCTGCCAGCTCCGAGATGTGTTTTACGTTGCAGCTTCGAGCTCTGAGAACCCCTCTTGTGCTCCCACCTGCATCAGGCATCTTTCACCACGTGTATCCATCCAGCATTGAGCTGACCACACCATTGCCAGAGGCTTTGGGGCTTCTTAAAACAAGCAAAAGATTTTTCCGCCTTCATTTAGAAGAAAAATAAACCCCAAACTGGAGCAGCCCCATCCCCATCCTTGGGGCACCTGGGAGGTTTCACAGGGACGTTTTGCCAGATGGGTGTTCAGTGGTGTTGAACTGTGCCCTGCCCCTGTTCCCAAGCCTTCCCCTGCATGTGCACGCTGGTTTCCAAAACTCAGCTTGCCTGGGATGGGTGGGAGCTGGAAAAAGCCAGGCAGGGCCATGCAGACACAGGGCCATGTGTGACTTGGCCTTTTGTCGCAGCTCCCAGCTCTTGCCTAGTGCTTTGCTCTAATGGCAGCGGGAGTTTGAAGCAGGAGGGAGAGGTGGTTTAGGAGGAATATTAAGAAGCAATACTGCAGCTTGTCAAAGTACATTGAAGCCTCCTTCCAGCCTGGAGTTTTGCTGGAGTCAGGGCTTTTTCTTTCCTTGTCTCCTATTAAATCACACGCTCCCAAGGAGCCTTGAGCCGGGCGCTGTGGGCACGTTTCAGAGCCGGGCCAAAACCAACAGTTATCTCCAGTTTCAGGAAATTTGGAGCTGTGGTTAACAGTGTCTTCTCGAGGCCTGACAGATGACACAGGTGCCTTTAACGCGCAGCCCGTGCCAGCCCTGCGTGTCGAGGGCATTAATCATCTCGACAGGTTGCGCTGGGGCACATTGCTCTAGGTGGGTCTCCTGGCTGGGAGGTCAGGGGTTCATGTATGAACATGGGCTTGCAGCCGGCCCTGCTCATGGATGGACCAGGACATTGGGTCAATGTGACCCATGGTGCTCTGTTTCCTAGTGTGGCTCGCTGTTATTTCCCCAGGCAGTGAGGAAATCGCTCTATTGCTTCCTGCAAAGAAATGGGGGTCAGTTTTTATAGGCTGTTATAAAGTCCTTGCTATTACGGAAGGGCTGAGGGAATACTTTACTTGCTGCAAAGTTGACTTTCATGTTTTCTGCAACTGTTGTGATCCAATGTATTGAAAACTCGTGGCTCCAGATGCCCCTCTCCCCCCTGTTCTGACCCCAGCTCCTCTTCTCTTGAACCTTTGATGGTTTTGGGTTCATGAGGGCAACAGGGAATTGTCTCAGCTCAGTGAGCAAGCCAGCAGTTTTCCAAGCCGTGTTGGTAGGTCCTGGGATCTGCCCACCCAAGGCATCTCTATTCAGCATCTCTATGTGACTGGAAAATCCCGCTCTCTTATTCTAGGGGAATGGGGACCAGAAGCTCTCAGAAGCTACTCCCCAGATGCCGGCAGTAGGGAGGAAGGATATGTTTTATCAAAGTGAGTCCCTGCTGTTTGAGTTCCTGCTTAAGAGCTTGATATCATCTAAAAACCAACACGGGGAAGTAAACAATGACTCTGGTTTTATTTTAGTCCTCTTTTTCTCTCTCCCATTATTTAACTTTTTAATTGCTTCAAGAGGAGCTGAAAGCAGAAGTCCCAGCAGATGTAGTGATTTATTTGGGGAGCCTCTACTGCTGGTCCCTTCCTGTAATCCTGTAGGAGCTAGAAAGAGGAGGAAGTACTTTTTTTAAGGCAACTGGAACGAGACCTCCTTTGGCTCTTTGCTGTAATATTACAAGGTGTGAAAAAGCCCTCTGGTATTTATGAGTAGATGCGGTTCAGGAATAATAAAGACCTGAGAACCCGTCATAAGATCACTTGGATCAATGAATCATCTGCCAGATATGGCAATTTTGCATATCAAGCTACAGACCTGAAACTGATGCTATTTTTGTGGTGTTGCCTTGTGGCAGTGGGACTTGTGGTCACTGAGTGAGCACAAAGCGTTTCCAAAAGGAAAAGAGACCTGGCTGCTTTAGAGGGACTTCACCAGGAAAGAAACCTGAGTTGACAGGAGCCACCACTTAGTGCTGTCTGCAGCTTGGATGAGGAAATTCATGTTTCTGTTGAGCTGTGAAGAGAAAACAAATATCACCCCATCAGCTGTCTGTGAAGGGAAGGAGCTGCCTACTGCTTGGGTTCGCCAGCGGCTGAGCAGTGAACGTGGTACCCTCGTGGCAGCGTGGGGAGAGGCTGAAGGGACCTGGAGGAGGATGGCCATGGGCAACACCAGCATCTCTGGATATCTTAGGTGCAAATTATAGACTCCCAGCCCGGTTTGTGTTGGAAAGGACTTTAAAGCTCATCCAGCTCCAATTCTCCACCATGAGCACGGACACCTTTCACTGGACCATGCTGTTCCAAGCCCCATCCAACCTGGCTTTATCTTGCTGTCAGCATCAAGGGATTTGTGCACCTCAACCAGTACTGAGAGCCACTGAACTGCTGTTACGTGGTCTGCCTTCATTTTACATCAGCTAATAGCTGACCCAGGGGCTTGAGAAGTTTGTTGGTGCTTTTACAAAAGCCTTTCCTTGCTGCTTGTCTTCCTCTCTGCGGTTTTCCTCCTGCGCTTTCCCCCCTTCCTCTCTTCCTTGCTTGAAGTACAGGGAAACTATGCGCAGCCTTCCCAAGAGAGCATTTTGGCACAGTCATAACGTTAAATACTGTAATTAAAATATTTTTCTCATTAACTTGGAAATAATGTTTCTTCTGAAATGATACCAGAGGGTTTGTTTTGCTAATTAAGTTGCCAGTTTCAACAAAACCGCTTCGGAAAGTCCTGGAATTGTGAAGCTGCTCTTGCAGGGTCCCTGGCTCTGCTTTCTGCAGCCAGCATCATCTGCACAACAGGGGCAGGTTGGCAAAGGTGGTTTCAACAAGGATCTGATCTGCTTGAAGAGCTGACACAGATTGGAGTCTCATGTGAGCGGATGTATTGGGTGTGCTTGGTCTAGTAATGTCTTCCAGAGTTTCCTGGGTTTCTCAGTGATGTGAATCCCATGAGGCCTTGGTCTGGTTTTGTGCTGGGAAGCCAAGACTTGAGTTTGCTGCTGTTGAGGTACTGCTGGAGATTTCCCTCCAGGGATGCAGAGTGCCAAGGGGGAGGTGACCACAGGGCTTCTGTAAGGAGCTGAATCCTGGAAATGCAATTTTTTGCAAGGAAGCTATTGAGGAGTTTCTTTGCATTAAGAACAGACCTGGTCTGGTTCTGTTTTGGTGGCTTTCCTGGCTTGTTGCTTTTCACTTATTGTCCTGTCCAGATGCTGCAGTGGTGCTTGTGCAATGGTCTAGGGAGCTTAGTGGGGTGGAGGACACAGGCTGTTAACTTGAGCATCTTCTGAACTTGGCTGTGGTCCTCAATGCTCTCTGGAGCATTGCCCCAGATTCATCCCACTCACATGAAAGGGTCTGTGGCTTCTTTGGCAGCTGGTACAGCTGGAGGGGACTTGATCTCTTTTGGAGTAACTTCACCCATAAACTTCTAGGGGAGGGCTCAGACCCACTGTCGCTTGCTGTGGTTGAGGTCCCTGCCAGTAACACCTAAGGAGATCCCTCCCTTGCTAAGGGAGTGTCTGATATTGTGAATCTTGCTCTAAGAAGTCTCCTTTAACAAGCAAGTATCTTCCCTGCACTTGCACATTCCTCTATGCTCCTAGTGCCAGTCTCCTCCTTCCAAATAGGAATGTGTTGGGAGTTGGTCTCAGCCCATCTGTGCCACAGGTTTTTTGGGGGTGGGAGCTGTGAGGTGCTCCAAGGGCTCCTTATAGCCAGTGGAACCCCCAGTTAAACCCAGCAGAACTCCCCATTACCCTCCCTGCCTGCTGCCTGTGCTTGGATCCTGTGGATCCCAGCTGGGTGTTCTCTGTCGAGCTGGTGATTGCAGTTCAGGGCAAGGACATACTTACGTACACATCACCCTGGCAACATTTAGGTAAAAGCCTTTGAAAAGCCCTGGGTGCATATTATGGGCTATCGCCCTTTCTGCTTGTGCGCATGTGGGCTGCTTTTCCCGACACTAGCCCGAGGTGCCGGGAACACCCGAGCTGGTTTAATTAATGTTCCCTGCCTTGTGCTTTTGAAAATCCCAACTTTCCATGGATGGTTTTGGTTTTTATTCATATTTTTCCTTCTTTTTTTGACTTGTGTCTGTTCCAAACCCCGTCACAGATCTGTGCTGCGCTCGCAGGGATGGAGCGCGCTGCGCTGTGTGCCTTATACATGAGCTGATACCAAAGCAGGGTGTGAGCGCTGCGTGGACCTGGTTTGAGCTTGACTGACACAAACTGCCCGAGGGCTTTGTAAGGAGAATGGGTGGCCCTTGGATTTACTGCGTGTATCGCCGAGGTTAATGCAGCAGCATCTGGAAAGCCTTTGGGAGGCTGCTTGAATGTAACTCGGGCCAAACTTGTCACAGCTCATTTAGTCATCTTGAAATGAGGAGGCTGATCTAACTGGATAAGGCAACACACCAGCCCTGGACCTTTAGTTTAGGATGGGATGTAGGCTCCCAGGTCTCCCCTTTGACTCCCAAGGGAAGCTGGAGGGGATGACCCCCCTGCCTGGTGGGAGATGCTCCTCTCCAAAGAGCTTGGCAGTGCTTGGGACACTGGGAAGCAGGGGTTGCATTTATTTCTCTGCCTGTATGATTGCTTTTGCTGAGGGCTTTCTGAACATTCAGGTACCTTTTTAAAGAGCAAAGAGGATGAAACCAAACCTAGTAAATGTTGGGGATAGTAACTGAGCATATGAGCTGCTTTAGTTGGGATAGGGAGGGTGTTTTACTGACCTGCTGCTTTAATAGTTCTCAATTAATCTCCTTGAGCTTAAGTGTGCTGGTGAGATCAGTGACTGCAAGGATGTCCTTGTGTGCTGCTTCCTGAACTTTCTAACCCAAGTTTTGACATGTTCTTAAGCTTCTGTGTTAAGTCTAGCCATGGCATTGTATATTTTAGCAGTGCACTGGAATGCAGAGACTCTTGATGTTAGCTTTGCTACTGATGCTCTTCAGAAACCCTGGGCCGATTGCTTTATCTCTCTGTATCCCTGTTTCCCCTTATGAGAATGGGAATGTTGCCTCCTTTTGCCAGCACAGGCTGCAAAATCAGTTTAATGTGACTTCACCTGGGAAATGAATAAACCTTCCTGTGCCTTCCTGTTACTGCTGGTGCTGGGCAGTTTGAATAAAGACACTCCAAAGATGTGTGTTTTTGGCATCCTAACACATCATAAAGGGGAAACATGTTAAGTCTTGTCTTGTACACAGTGGTTGCTCACAGAAGAGAGGTGGCACCCAGAGAGCTTGTGGCCAGGGCATGTGAAGGTGCTTGAGACTGAGAATGAGCCAAATGGCACTTGCTTGTGCCTTGCAATGCATGGTGAGGTCTCTGACTCAAGGGGCAGATTGCATTAAAATTGGTGTTTGGTTTTCCTCATTGCAGGGATTAATGTTGGGTTTGATGATCTTAGAAGTCTTTTCCAGCCTGGTTGATTCCGTGATTCTAATGATGCAGAATTCTGGAGAACATCAGTTAAATCTGCTTCTCCCCCACCACACCACTGATGCTGTGTCCCGGGTCTGGTACATCTGTACCCATGAGCAATACATTTTGTGGGTGGCAAAGTCAGATTAGCTGATGGAATTTCTTAGTTCTGGTGGAACCAATTTGAGGCAAGATGTTTTTGCAAACAGTGTTTCATCATAAAACACTGCTGTCAATCACCTGCAGGTGAATGACTCTCAAACACCCAACCCTAGATTGAAGGAAATGATAAGTAGTTCTGCTTGTCCTAAAAGCTGCTTTTTTTTTCCTTTGGTCTCTTTATTTAATATGTTGCTGGGTAAATAATTATTGGCCTCCTGTACTGCAGAATGGGTGTGGAGGGTCAGCAAGTGCCTTGGAAATGGTTTCAGTTGTGCGTTTGACAGCACAGGCTGATGCTTCCATGGGCAAACAGGACCGACCGCGCTGCATTCCTGCAGCCAGGGTGATGGGTGGGTAGGCAAAGGCAAAACCACACCTGAACTGCTGCAGGAGCTCTCCCCTGCTTGGAGAGGTGAGCTGGTGGAGGGAGAGCCTGGCCCTCACTGGGTTGAGCCTTCATCACTGCAGTGATGGTGATGGATGGATCTCAGCTGAAGCTGCTGGCCTTTGGGGCCAGATTGCCATGCCAAAAGCTGGGGTTTCCCTATGGTTGGAGTAAGGAATAGCTCTGATTTTCAGCAGGAATTGCCAAAACAAGGTGACTTTTTCAGTAGCAGGGACCATCTCTGAACTGCAGTCTGGGAATGGCTCCTCGTTGACTGCACTGTCTCGGCTGTGCAGCTGGAGATTAAGTCTTTAATTAGGTACAAGGCATCAGAACTTAAATGCTAGTTTACATACCTAACATATTGCTGGCAAATATTTTAAGGGTTGGCTCAGTTCTAGAAGCAGCACCTGAACGGGGTGAGTGGTACGAGATGAGGTGATGCATCTTTCCAAACGCTGTTTGGTCACGAACACTCCCAATGCCAGGAAACGCAGAGACACCCAGGGCTGGAAACAGCCAGCAGCCAATTTCACACTGGAAAAGAAAGTGTGTGTGGGGGCTTATTTGGAGTTTAATTAAACACTGGATCAGCCTGTGAGGAAGGGGAGAGTGAATTCTCCATCCCTTGGAGTCTTTAATGAGAGCAAGCTGCTTTCCAAAGCCCTGCAGCCATTGCAGTATGAGATGCTGACCCCATGCAGGAGCTCACTGTGTGAGCTCCCAGCCTTTGCTGCTGAGCCAGGTATAAAAACCATCACCCAGGGAGGCTGCGGGTCCATCCCAGCAGCCAAACCACCTTCTGTACCCACAGCAGGGCTGTGGTGACCATGCAATGGACCGTTAGCTGGGGCTGTGGTTACAGCACATGGCCCATCCCACCTCCTGAGAGCATCTCCAGCTCCTTTCCCCACCTCTGCTGTTTAACCACTGTCACTTTTCTCCTGCTTGTTTTCAGTGTTCTCTCCAACAGTTGCTTTTTATAATGGTGATTTTTTTCCCTCCCCCTCTCTGTTGCTGCCTGTTCAAGCCCTCGGGCACCCAGCTCGGAAATGCATTTGCTGGGGTTTGCCCTGGCCTGTCGCAGACATCATCCCACGGAGGCTGGTGTGCATCTGTTTGGCATTTATTAATTGTTGCAGCTTGACGGGGTTTCTTCTGCTTCTCCTGTTTTCTTTTCCAACCCTATCTGCTTAAAATAGCAGAGCAGTGACGGAAGGGGGGGAAAGATGATGCTCTTTGTGCCCTTGCGTGGGCTTCTTGGGTGCATGAGCTAAATGTTGTTTGGAAACTTTCTGTCTCTGGAAATTTGCAGAGACGCAGGTGATATCCACCCCCTGTCCCCTTCCAAACCATAGTGTCTGGGTGTTCATATGATGGTGTCTTTTTGTCTTTGCTTATCAGTTGAAAATGGAGTTGCAATTAATAGGGACCAAGACTTGCTGCTGAATTGCTCCCTGCCCCTGTCGCCCCTCCCTGATACCACTAAGAGAAAACAAGCTTTTGCCACTGACACCTTCAGGTGACCATTGGGACACTCCAGTGCTAACTTGTGAAGCTCTAGAGAAAATGATGCTTGGATCCAATATGGCCCTGCATCCCAATGCTGGCACACTGAATGGCTCCAGATTCATTTCTGAGAGCTCCCAGCTCATCTCTCCTGACTTCCCTGACCCGTCCCTGCTTGTTGCCACAGTAAGGGCACAAACACAAGCAGTAGAGTCTCAAAGGTCTCCTGGTTCAGGTGGTGCTTCATCTGCAATGCGTTTGCTCCCAGTTTCCTCTTCCAAAGGCAGAAGCGTTGCACAAGAGCACGCTCAGCGCTTGAATGAAGACTTCCCACCTTTCCTTTTCTCTGGAAATACTTAGCTACCAGCCAGCTAAGGGCAGAAGGAACTTGTTTCCAGTATGATGGTTTTTTTCCAACTACACGTAATAACATCTTTAGCTGTATGTAATTAACTCAGAAGTGATAGGTTTGTAATTACCCAGCAGAAGCCTGTGAAAAGGATTACGTTAGTCTTTATCTCGGGAACTTTATTAACAAAGATGTTCTGGGCTGTTTTGGGATATGCTGAAATGTCTGCAGTGGTGCTCGAGCTGTGCAGAGCCCTGGGGACGGGCACAGGCTGGTGGAGGGCTCTGCCTTGCCCCCAGCCTGTCCCCAGCAGCAGGACTTGGAGGAGATGGCTCCAGTTGCTGGTTTGCTGATGTCTTCTGCTTTGGAGGTTCATCTGGGATGACAGAAGTCCACTCTTTGGTCTTTGCCCCAAACTGATGCCTTCTCTTTTTTGTCCATAGGTGTCGTTGGGCGGGTGGGAAGGAGGAAGCCTGTGGTTAATCTGTGGAGGTTGTGCTGTGTAGGAAGGAATCATAAACTAACCGCATGATGTGAATGATGGTATATCTCTGGAAATCAGTACTTCAGGCTTCCCCTGTTTGAATGTGATGAAACCATCAGAAACTCAGTGTGCGTAACATACGTGCACTAAGAGTGCTCTTGAGGAAATCTGGGGTTTAGCTCCTGGTTCCCTCAATGGGGGAATGAACTTAGCGGCTCTTCTTTATGTATTTTGGTGTGCAGCTCGCTTTGGTTTATTCTCATTATCCCTCTGACTGGGAGAGTAGCTGATTTGGTCAAATGGAGATGACTCAGAGCTGAAATCATGTGTCGGAGCCTTGCTCAGAAGTTTTGAGACAAAATCATGCGTCGTGTCCCTGGGGATCAGACCCTGAATTGCCATTAGAGGTTGATGCTATTTGAGGGAAATCTGCCCTGATTTGCTCCCTGCAGCCTGTGATTTGTGGGCAAGTGGTGTTCCCCTTAGAGCCTGTGGCTCTTGAAGCTGGACATGATGCTGGGAGGCACGGCACAGCCCTGGTGCTGTAGTGTTACTCATGAGCAACACCCTGCAACGGAGAAACAGGATTATTTCACGTTGTATCTTGGCTTCTTGGGATTTGCTAGAGGTTGTTGTTGGTCACCTACAATTGTTCACACGGTTTGAACTCGTAAGGCCTGGGAATTTCACAGTCCTTGTGTTTCACATCATGTCCTTACCTGCCTTTGGGTCCATGGCTTGTTCCAGGATGCGATGAGAGTTACCTTTTAGGTCCAGCTAATGATCCCTGTATTATCTGGCAGTGCTGGTGGCTTAGTGTGCTGTGGTGGAAATGCTGTCTTGTTGACATCTGGGAATGATAAGACTTGGAATAACAAGGTGGGGGGTAACCAGGTTAATAAACATGAAGGTAATTGGGGAACAAGGAAAAAAAGCCAAGCTGGTTAAATAATTTATTTGGCAATTTATTTCCCCCTTGTCGTTTAGGCATTAATGGAGGAAGAAGGGTTCATTGACTGGGGCACTCTTCTGCTTTGGACAAGGAGTTTGTGGTGTTCTCTGCCACTGCTTCCTTGCATAAGTCCGCTCAATTAATTTCACCTCTTAATGCTCCTTCTGTTTTGAGGCTAATTATAATAAAGTCAGTAACTTGTGTATCTTATGGAGGGGGAAATATGTTGTTACACTCGAAGTTGAATACTCTTCATAATAAGAATCAATATATATCAATACATAGCAGGAGTAGTGCTCACTGCAGTGAAAAGGCTCAGTTGAAATAGGCCTTTCAAATCATGATACTTCCAATGTTTCAAGCATTAACTAATCTGTATTCTGCTCCTGGGCAGGCAGCGTGGGGATAGGCAAAAGAGAAAGTGAATGCAAGCTATATTGTGCTATCACAGAAGATTGTAATGAGCATTAATAGCTCTAATTTATAAACAGACATAACAAGTTTAACACATGCTTTTACTAGAATGATTCTCCTCTTTATCTTCACTGTTTCTTGATGTCTTCCTATCAAGCCTGGGATTGTCTTTGTGCGTGTTGTTCAGCCCTAATTGCTGGGCTTGGTGCAGGCATTGCAGGATCATAGAATCATCTGAGAATAAGAGTGGTTTGGGCTGGAAGGGACCTTAAAACTTACCCAGTTCCAACCCCCTGCCATTGGCAGAGACATCTTCCACTGGAGCAGCTTGCTCCAAGCCCATTCCAACCTGGCCTTGAACACTGCCACGGATGGGGCAGCCACAGCTTCTCTGGGCACCCTGTGCCAGCGCCTCAGCACCCTCATAGGGAAGAACTTGTGCCTAAGAGCTCATCTTAACATGCTGTCACATGAAGAAATTAAGAGATGCTGAGACAGGACAAATGTCTCCTCTGGTTAAGGGACCACCACGGTAAAAGGAAACTTGTCCCAGAAACCACAGAACTCATCCAATGATTTGGAGTCTGTGCCCACCACAGTTCCCTGTAAGGTCCCAAACCTTTCCCAACACCCACGCTCTCTGCATCCTCACAAACTGGCCATGCGCTGCAGGGTACCATGGGGTTTCTGGCTCTGCTGGAGCCCTGCAGGCAACTGCGGGGCTGAGAGGGGAAAATGCATTTCTGAATTGGAAAGAAAATGAAGCCCTTTCGGATGAAATTCTCTCAGGCCACGTTCTGATATTTGTACTCCTTTTGTTGCTGCATGGGTTATGTAAAATTCCCTTCTTTACTCTCTAATTTTAACCCATCTGCTTGGGTTTTTTCTTTCTTTTAGGTCCTGGAATCGTGAGAACTTCCAATGACTTGGCAAATGTCTCTGAATCACTGCTGTTTTGCTGCCATCTCCACCCATGCCTGTCCCTTGCTTGCTCCCTCGCCGGGTGTCAGTTCGCCAGCCTACGTGCTGAGAAGAAAAGTTAAAAAGGTAAAAGTCTGTAATCTGATTCCACAGTGACCTGTCTAATCCTGTTCCCTGGTACAGCGAGAGCTGAAATACTTGTACTGCAAAACAATGACTTGAGGAGACCAGAGAAGGAAGATGAGAATCTGCAGGGATTTGGTTTTATTCCTCCCCCTGCTTCATCTTCTGTTGTCCTCTGACCAAAAGCTGTCAGCTGGAAAGCAAAGAAAAGCGTGGGGTTCATGGGTAGCAATGCATTGGGTCCCTCTTTGTAGGAGGGTAAGGGTATGGTTTCAAGCTGCTTGGACTAAACCTGAGTGGCAGGTTTAGTTCAGTGTGAAGTGGCAGGCTTCACTGAGTAGTCCTGGAAGTGAACAGCTGAGATGAGATGGGTAAATCACTGCAGCTCCAGAAGGAGCTGTTTGTATGTTGTGTTCTTGCCTGCAGAGCTCTCTGCAGCTGTGAAAGGTTTCTACATTGGGCTGAAAATGAGGGGTTTGATGTGTGGTTGAACTGTGTTGGGGAAGGCTGAGCTTCCCATGACAGTCTGCCTGGAGTCCCAGCCTGGTGTTGCTCTTGTAAAACCAGGGTGCATCTGATGGCATTTCCTTCCCCTTGGCCTTGTATTGGATTTGAGAGCTGAGCCTAGGCTTCCAGGGCAAGGGCTGCGGTTGTGATGCTTTCCCATTATTCCTTTTGCTGTGTGTTTATGGTTGTGCAAAATCCTTCAGGGATGTTTTTGGGCATATGGACTTTTTCCTCTAGCTTGTTGTTGAGCAGAAACCTCCCTGGACTGAGCCATGGTGCAGGTTGCGTTGAACTTTCCTGCCTCTGTGAAAGGGTGCTGTGGAAAAGCCGCTTCTTCAGGTTTGTCTCAGGGGGCTCTGCTCTGTTAAAAGTACACCACATTGTGTGAGCTGTGTGAGGTCAGGATTACAGGGGTTATGTTTTGAGTTCACTGGTATCTAGAGAGGTGTTCTCATGAACCGCTTTGTCCTGTCTGCGAGAGAATCTCCTCCTGTTGGGGCTCTGCTTTTCCCTTTACCAGACCCTCCAGTTCGCTGCTACATGGAATTGATTACCAAATGCTGCAAAGCAGCTTCCAGCTGGGAACCTGAGCACAGCGTTCCTCAAACTTGATCTTTCTCAAGCTGTTTGGCTGCATTGCATTGTTTCCTTCCTTACTTTTTTAGGCATAATATCCTCCAATCCATTGATATTGTCAACGCTGTTGATGTAAGGGCCATAGAGTAGAAGGGGGAGGTTTGGAGAGGCGTGAAACTAGTCCAGGGTCAACTACAGCAATGCCAGTGATGTGTGTTGAGGTGATCAGTGTCACCCTGCAGAAGAAGCTGCTCTGTAGAAGGCTGTTGTGGTTTGAAGGGGTGGTTTGGGGTTAAGAAGCTTAAGCTGGAGAGGAGCTCTCTTCTGTCAAAGCTGCATCCAGCAAAAAGCACTTCTCATGGAATTCATGCAACAAGGGCTCTGTAATGGAAATTCGGCCCCACCTTAAATGCTATCGTATTACTCATGAGCACAAGGCTGGTAATTAACGGAGCTAAACCCCAGATTTATTGCATGTCAGTTATCACCTAACAACTTGGCGTATCTGAGAGATGCATCAGAGGCCGGATGTGCTGGTTTCCCACCTCAGGTAAGAGGTCACTTGCCTTGCCACCAGGGGAGATTCAATGCATCTTGCCATGTTTAAATATAAGCTTGCTCACACAGAGTTTAACACCTCTGGGCCGTGAGGTTGTGAACTGAAATCCTCTGCTGTAACGAGATGAAAATACCTGGTAGTTGCATCACAGTGTTTAGTGTCATGGTGGAACCTTCTAGCATCTCCTGATTGCTTCTTACATCAGAAATGTTCTCAGGCTTCACCCCTCCACCCTGATCCAGAACAGCTCTGTGCAAGTGCTGTGCTGGATCCGAGCTCTTCATTGCTGTCCCACAGGGAAGGCTGTGGGAACCGAGGCGATGTGCTGATTCAGCTGCTCAAGAAGGCAATCTGAAGGCACATGGTGTATGGGATGTAGACGGGTTACAGGATTACAACACCTGGGCTTAAACTGGCAAATCAGCTATAGCTTCAACTTGCAGCTCAAATCTTATTCTTCAGTTTAGTCGCTGCCCTTGAATCTCCTAGTCCAGGACATGGCTTATTTCCATCTTATTTTGGAGGCTGTTGCAGAGCTCAGGTGCTGCTGAAGCACCGCATCTTGCGTGAGTTCAAACATTGACAATACTGCAGGAAGCGTGAACTTTGGGTGTCTGCAAACTTCATCCTTTACAAAGTAAGGGAAAATTAAGCATTTGGAATCCAAAAGAGCACATCACTTTTTGGTGCATACTAGGAAAATGATGTCTGTAGTTCAGGCTTTTTAGATACCCACGTGCAGAACAGTTCCAGGGAACATGTGTCAGTTCCAGGGAACATGTGTTTGGTTTTGCCCTTTCCTGTACCTGAAATCACTCATCTGAGTTTGCCCAGGCTGGCAACAAGTGAAGATGAGACATCTAAACTAACCTGACACCTTTGCTCTGAGGCCTCCAAACAGCAGAAGACCCCAAACACTAGGGAGAAGGCTTAGGAATGTGATGTGAATGGGCTGCTTTTGGGGGTAGAAGACCATGGTTTTATGTCGCAATAGTGTGGCCAGCAAGACAAGGGCGGTGATTGTCCCCTACACTTGCTCCTGGTCAGGCTGCATCTTAAACACTGGGTTCTGGTGTGGGCCCTTCACTGCAAGAAAGACATTGAGATGCTGGAGGGTGTCCAGAGTGAGGAGCAGCTGGGGAAACTGGGGATGTTCAGCCTGGAGAAAAGGATGCTCAGGGGAGACCTTATGGCTCTTTACTGAAAGGAGGTTGCAGCAAGGTGGGGGTCAGACTCTTCCCATGTTACAAGCAATAGGATGAGACACAGTGGCCTTAAGTTGCACCAGGGAAGGTTTAGCTTGGATATTAGGGAAAATTTCTTCACCAAAAGGGTTGTCAAGCACTTTAACAGATGTGAGATGTGGCACTGAGGGACATGGTTTAGTGGTGGCCTGGGCAGTGCTGCATTAACAATTGGACTTGATCATCTTAAAGGCCTTTCCAACCAAGTCGTTTGCGAAACCCGGGGCTTCTTGAGCAGTGGCTGCTCAATAGAAAGTGTGTGATGTGATAACCTCAGGAGGTTTGTCCATCCTTACCTAGAAGTGGCTTTAGCTTGCGGATGACATTGCTGCAGGGATGCAGTGGAATTGAGTAGGCGCTCTGCTTAGAGGGGGCCAGAAGTTCAGCTGGTTGCTGGCCTCACCTTTCTGACCAGGAAATCTGCTTGTCTGTGAGATAATCTCCTGCTTGCGCAGACCTGGCAACGAGAGGTACCAATGCAGGTGGGACAGGTCGATGCTTGGGCCAGCCCAACCTCTGCTCTGATGTCTGAAGCTGCTTGTCTATTTCACAACATTGTGCTGAGCTTCCCTGATGCCAATCCCAGGCTGAAGGGGCCAGCTGGGAAGGGAAGTCTCTTTGCTTTAAGTAGATAATTGGTTTTCAGTTTGGGGTGTGGTTTTCTCTATGAGGGCTGTGGTGGATCGTTCCCACGTGGAGACAGGATCCCACACCTTCATTTCCTGCTTGGTAGCAGGAAGCAGCACAAAGCCCTCAGAGCAGTGTCTCCTGGAAGTCAAGGAGAGGTTCCCTATTGTCTGCCATGGGAAACACTGATGCCCTCGGGCCCTGCAGGTTCTCCTGCTCCTGCCTTCCAGAACAAGGCTGGGAACTCAGCAAGCAAGAGGTGCTCCTCCCTGCTGTCCATCCGTCCTGCCTAGCGTCGTCACACAGATGCAACCCCTTTTCCTTCCAAGTCACTCCTGTTCCCATAAGCCAAAGTTAAGAGTGTTCTGTCTCTAGTAGGAGCTTGGTTCTTCTCTCTGATGGATGTTAGCCAGACAATGCCCTGGGAGAGGTGTCTTGCGGCCCCTCGTTGTGCGTTGGCCCCTCTCTGTGATGGGGCTTTCTTGGTGGGAACTTGCTCCACATCTGCCTTTTCCTCGCTTACCTGCTCTACCAAAGTCCCCAGAACATTCCCCATAGATATGGCCCATGAGGAAGTGCTTGAGGTCCCGGACGGTGTGGACTAACACTAACGTACTTTGGTGTTACTCAGAAGCTTTTCCTGCTTGAAAACCCCTGAAAGCTGCCGCAGGCGCTGAGTTGTGTTGATGTTCGTTTATGTTGTGTTATCCCTGAAGCACAGGGACTCTTTGCACTGGGTCCAAAGCTGTCCTTTGAGAAGCGGATGGTCCCAGCAGTGTTTTCTCGGGGTGCAGTAACAAGTACTTTCTGCTGACAGAGGCACAGAGCCTGCTGCAGTTGAGAGCTTGGTGTTTCAGTGGGGATCAACTGCGCTGACTCGAAGCCTGCATCTTTCTCCTCTCTTGAGCTGCCTTTGCCATGTGCTGCCGCGGGAAGGTTCCCATTCCCATCAGAGAGCTATGTGGGGACACTGCCTGAATTGTGTATCTAATTAAATTCCAGCTCTTGCTCCATCAGGTTCCTCTGAAGACACTTTTCCCTTGGCACCTTCCACCCAAGGTACCTTCATTTCTGCTCCCCAGATGTTTGCTCTGCTCTGTGGTGGCTTTGCCTCATTCTTTTTTCCTTTTGGCAGACAGTAAATCATGTTTTACTTTCTTCAAACATGTGGGGGAGATCCCGACAAGATTGATGACAGAGAAGGGTGGCTGATACTTCCCTGTACAGGCAGCAGTTCTGTGCAGTGCAAAGCACTGAAGCGGTGCAGCTACTTTCTTGTGGGATTATGTGGGACAGTAAATCAGAGCTTGCTCTCATCTGGCCCAGCCTGTGAGGCTGCAGTGTGGGGGAGAGACCATATCTGCCTTTAAGTTGGGGGGTTGAGAGGAAGGGAGATGCTGTTGGTGCTGATACTGATGCTGCTGTCACGGATGGGCCATCCTCTTGCTGCCGATGCTGAGTCCCCTGTGAAGGGACAGTGCTTTGGTTGACCTGCAGGAAAGTGCTGTCAATGATGGGGTTTCCAGAGGTGATTTCACTTGCTTGAGCGAGGCCATGGAGCTGCTGCGAGGGCTGGAGCAGCTCTGCTCTGGAGCCAGGCTGAGAGAACTGGGCTGGTTCAGCCTGGAGAAGAGAAGGCTCCTTAAGGGGAGACCGTAGAGCAGCTCCAGTGCCTAAAGGGGCTGCAAAAAACCTGGAGAGGGGCTTTGGCCAAGGGCCTGTAGGGACAGGCCAAGGGGAATGGCTTTAACCTGCCAGAGGGGAG
>WYDI02023374.1:0-30070 GCA_009867235.2 Psittacus erithacus | reverse complement strand
TGGCTTACATTTAGTGAGATGCCACATTGACAGACACCAGGAAGGCCAGGGATCCTGGCAGAGGGTTGACAGTGATGCGCGGCTCCATTAGTGCCAAGGGAAGAAGCATCACGGAGAAGCTTCAGGCACTGATGGGGACTCTGCAGCCAGCTGAGCAATCTGTATGGCCAGCTCAGTTACTGTCAGGGCTGGCCAAGAGCTGGAAAGGGTCCTGGATTGCAGTTCTACCTGCCCATGGAGTGATGCCGAGTGTGTAGCACCTTCTAGGGCATCTTCAGCTGCAGGAGATGTGCTGTGGCTGGCTCTGTGGGAGCAGAAAGCTCTGTTAAGGGACATCTTCTCACTTGAAGTGGAGTCGTCGCCCTTGAGAACTCCTGTTAATCTCCAGGCTGGAGAGGGACTCTTCATCAGGGACTGTAGTGATGGGTTCAAACTGAAACAGAGGAAGTTCAGGTTGGATATAAGGAAGAAGTTCTTTTCTGTGAGGGTGGTGAGGCACTGGAACAGGGTGCCCAGAGAAGTGGTGAATGCTCCATCCCTGGCAGAGCTCAAGGCCAGGTTGGGCAGAGCCTTGGGTAACATGGTCTAGTGTGAGGTGTTTCTGCCCATGGCAGTGGGTTGGAACTGGATAATCTTAAGGTCCTTTCCAATCCAAACCATTCTGTGATTCTAAGCTTGCCTGGAGCATCACAGGACTAATCAAATCCTGCAGACACATTTGTCTACAGGCATCAGCCATGATGGAAAGCAGTGAATGGCCCCTTGTCCTCTATAGGGTGAAGAACAATTTGTGGGAGTGCATCTCTGGCAGGTCTAATTATAAGATAGTACTGAGCTATACTAGGCAGCTTTCCAACCCAACAAGCACGGTAGATTTCTTCCCCTTATATCATAAAACAGAGCCAGGATCCATTTCTGGGATAAATAATGGGAAGATATTGCAGCCAGCAGTTTGAATTTGCTACAGTCTGACCCACAGGGATGCAGAAATTCTTCTCATCCACAGTTTTCAAGATGGCCAATATTTCGTTTCTCTTGGATGGAGAATAAGAGCTTGACCCGATGCCCAAGAGCGTCTCAGAACTGGGTCTCACATGGTTTGAGAATCAATTGAATTTCTTCAAGGTTTGAGACTATGCTGGATACAGTGTCCCAGTAGGCTGAGATATATTCCTTAGTTCAAAATGACACCAAACCCAAACGAGAACCAGCACTTGGAAAATCAACTTTACTGTGGATTTAAACGCAGAGATTGGTGTAATGTAAGAGATGATCATTAAGGAGATTTACCTCTAATCATAGATATTTCTACTGTAAAAGAGCAAAGGCCAAAAATAACAAAGAAGAGGAAAGAGTCAGAAGAGGTGGAATTTGGTTCAAAGATGCCATTTGTTGGCCAAGTGACGCAGCAGCTCTTGTCTGAACATGGAGATTGCAAAGGTCTGAGTAGGGAGGTGGTGGGTGGCAGGGTCTCTAAGCCATGAGCTGCTGATGGAGGAGGCCACTGTGTCTCTGCAGGATTTCCTTGTCCCACCTCTGGCCTCTCAGAAAGACTTTTGGGCATAAACTGGTAGCATTTAACCATCAAAGAATGGCATCTCCCTGCACTGAGGTGCTTGATGCTGGGTGCAGTACTGGGGAGGTTGCTCTAGATCAATAGGTGTTCTCTGAGCAATGGAAAGGCATCATCTGTTCATATAGAATCCAAGTAAGCTTTGTAGCATGAATGGTTGGGATCTGTGAGCCAAAGAGGGATCTTCCAGGGTCTGGGCCACTCTAGATGGCAACTGCTGAAATGATGGTACCAAAAAGGTCACTTGATGGTAGTGAACTCAGAATATCACAGGACTGTCTGTCTGATAGTGCCTGTTGAGTTCCTTATTGGAAAGGCAGCAAAATTACCACGGAAAGGCAAAACTCTGTGTACCAACAGATGCAATACTTGAGCACTAAGGACTCAAAACACACACTATCATCTCCTACACATCGCAGAGAAAGACCAATATTCCATGGCATTTATCTAACTGGAACCAGCTGTGTAGGTCAATGAAATAAAATGCAAAAGCAAAGGGAAACAGTATTGAGCAATTTTGGCTTAATGAACAAAAGCAGTTACTTCTCATGGTAATCATTACAATGGCATAGATGAGTAAAGGAAGGCTCATCCTTACCTCCACTTCTTTCTAAGTCCAGCCAGTAAATGAAAGGATGAAAACCTGTTGATTTTACATCAAGGACAGATCTTCCTCTACACTTTCCCCCTTCAATAGCCCTGCACATACTGATTTACCAGCCTCCAATGAACGGGTATATTTGTAGCTACCAACTGCCTGAATGACTGGAGATGTTCAGAGTAGATGTGCTGAAAAGCATGACACATAAAAGATAACATAGCTAACTTCCAAAAACCCCAATGAGCAGATTGATGATGGCCTGAAATCCTGCTTAGAATTCCTTTGCGCATAGTTTTCCCTTAAGAAACTAGCCAATAAATGCATATATTAGGCAGTATTGGGCAGTCTGGTGGTCTCCAAGCCTTACAATCCCCGTCACAGTTCCTATACTGACATTGACTTTTACATAGCTGGTTTATAACCCTCACTGCTCTACAAGCAGGCTGAGATCTCAAGCTGTACCAGCCTACTGTCAGAGTCTCTTTCGTGCTCCTTGTCGAAGCTGACCAGTTTAACACAGCGTCTGCTGTCCAGCTTTCTTTGGGAACGGGATGGTTGTATGGGAAAACAAATCCAAGTGCTGTGTGCAGCTCAGGCTGTGTCATGTTGTACAACCCCTGAAGTTTTGCTGCACCCAGTGCTGTGATGCTTCTTATCTCAGCCATCATCTTCCAAATGCATCTGTTTGGGATGTGACATGGTGCAGTTTGATGCTTTGCAAAACTTGTTACTTAAAAGGGTATGCCCCTTTGCTATGCATACTTAAAGATGTTTGTTTGTGCCATATGCCTGTGTACTATACGTACCAAATGTTGTGTTCTTGGTTTGTCATGTGAAATTACAAGTAATCCATGAAAAAACTGAAAGTGCAAACAATGCAGAGCTCAGTTTAAAGAAACAGAGTGAGGTTTTGTCTTCACGTGGGGGAGAAAGGCATTTTCTCAAGGGTGAAAACTAAGAAAACTGTGGAAAACTGTCCTTTCCCTGCCCATGTCACAGTTCTGGTGGCTTATCTGGAGTCTGTGGCTGAAACACCCCTGGCATGACCATCTCCCTGCAAGGAAATTTTACAAAGGGAATATGTCTCATTGATTCCCACTCTCATCTCTTGTTCAGTGGTATACTTTTAGTTGCCTTTTCAATACTGCTCATCAGGTAAGCAGTAGATAGGGATGGTGTGATGCCCTGGGGCAGTCTTGTTCTATATTACAAATTTAAAGCAGATCTTCTCCGTAGGTGCAGATGATGACAAGAGAAAACTCTGTGGGATTACTACAACCAATGTCCTTCTCATACATTGTCATCTCCTGTTTTGCCTGCTCCTCCTCTGCTAATCTACATTGGCAGGGACTGTGAGAAAGCAGGGGAAGGAACTGAATCCTTACAACAACTGCTCTGTTTATGGCCTCACTTAATATATTTAATAACTGCTATTTAATTAGTGCTATCTGTGAGTAGATGTTACATATCTGAGCTCATACAGTCCTGCAGCGACTACACCTCCTTGTCATCACTGGTGAAGCCTTCCTTGCCCAATGCCCTGATGCTTCCAGGACGTCCTTCCCTCTTTCTCTGCCTGTGTGTTACACCTCTATGGAGTAAATAGGAGTAAATAGAGTAAAACCTTTTTATCCCATTGCCAGCCCTCACATTTTCTCACCAAGGCCCTCCCACCCTTCTTGTCCCATCACACGTGGGACACGTTTGCACAGCTTCACACCAGCAACTTGGGAAGTGTAACTCAGAAAGCATTGCCCTGGAGATCCAGGTACAAAGGATGCCAACATCCTCACCTTCTGTTCCAACCCCAACAGGTGACCCTGCGGCTGAGGAGTGGTCCCCATGGAGCGTGTGTTCGACTACCTGCGGGGAGGGCTGGCAGACCAGGACCAGGTTCTGTGTGTCGTCTTCCTACAGTACTCAGTGCAGCGGGCCTCTCCGGGAGCAGAGACAGTGCAACAACTCCGCCGTGTGCCCAGGTGGGCTGAGCACGCTATGGATGGTGGTCAGGAGGGGAATGGAGATGCCCAAAGGGTTGGCTGCCTGGAATATCTCCTCTGCGATATTGTCTTGGAGGGAGATGGTTTTGTTTTCTTTTCCTTCTCTTTTTACCCTAAAGTCTCATCCAGACTTTGCTAGACTTAGCACCATTAGATGGGCATTTGCTGGATGATACTACAAGAAAGCTGGAAGGGGCATGTGCTGACAGGATAAGGGGAAATGGTTTTAAGCTAAAAAAGGGGAGATCTAGATTAGATATTCAGAAGAATTTCTTCACTATGAGATGGTGAGGCAATGGACCATGTTGTCCAGAGAAGCTGTGGTGCCCCATCCCTGGCAGTGCTCAAGACCAGGTTGGATAGGGCTTGGAGCAGCCTGCTCTAGTGGAAGGTATCCATTCCAACCCAAACAATTCTATGATCCTATGATCTTTAAGGTGCCTTCCAACCCAAATCATTCTATGATTCATTCTATGATTTGATGCTATCTAAAGTCAATGAACACAGTATATCCAAAAGGCATGTGCTCCTTGAGGTGTTCCCAAGCATGGGGCAGGCTGGAAAAGAGAAGCACCAGCTGACACCTTAAGCTGCTCAGATACCAACACTGGGCATATCACTGCAAAATCAGCATGAAAAACTCAGTCTGCTGGTATGGTTATGAATGGAACCAGGCGTCATCTCTGTTTCCATACTCCCTCTTCCACAATTTTTATAGAGAAATACAGTCAGGGGAGCCTGGACATAATTTCATGCTATTAAACTAGTTGTGTTATTCCGGACTGGCCACATCTTTGTTTGGAGCTAATCCTACAATGGTGAAACCACAAAGCTGTTTTTCCATGCTCTTTCCTGCGTTTCCTCCTCCAGTTATCTCTTACCATACAAGGCGCTGGAGACAATCGTAACGCGTTAGGTTTGAACACCCTTTCCTGAATCTGGTTGATCAGTCACTGTCAGCAACTGCTGAAGGACTGGAAAAGTTCCTGTTTGTGGAGTTTTTATCCCTGAAGCATTACTGATTTTGCGTTAGCTTCTAGAGTAAAGCTGCAAGGGATCAAGTCCCTTAAGAGAGATCAGTACATTCTTCTAACATTTGGCCTCTAGAGATTACAGTGACAAGCCTTCCATAAATAACCTGACCAGATAAGATTAGATTAGATTGGGGAAAATGAGATTAATATAGATTAGAACGCTTTAGCTGCCTAATTCAAGGAGGTGCCAGTGATGGCCTGAGCACTACTGGAGTGTATTGTCCATCCCATTTTGTTCTCCCTTGCTTTGCTGCTGTGCGTCACTGACAATAATTAGTAGCCAGACTGCAGCTTTTCTGAGAGCTTAAAAATGATGTAGCCTTGGATGATTTAATGAGAAAACATGTTGAGGGAAGGAAATAAGGGTAAGAAGTGACAAAGTGATGGTGATGCTGCTTCCCCAGGAGTGGTGTTGGGGTTTCTTTTTTGTTCCTCTCTAGCTAATTGCATCTTTTGCTCAAAAAATGCCCTTTTCTCTTGGCTCAAAAATCTGAAAAGAAATAGGGTCAATTATAATTGCATTATGATTTATTTCAAGTAGTCCAGAAAGTAACAGACACTCAGTGTCAATACCAAAGCATAAAAAATTACACAATGTTCCTTTTGCACGTTTTGGGTTGGTTTGCTCTTGGCCTTTCCACACTACTCATTCTGGGTGGGAAGATGCTGTTCTCTGTGGACTCAAGTTTCTTCAGGCCTCCTTTGGAAAGGAAAACTTACTTCTTCTGCTTTGATTGCAGTGCACGGCACCTGGGATGAGTGGTCCCCATGGAGCTTGTGCTCTTCCACGTGTGGGAGAGGATACAGGGACCGGACTCGCACGTGCAAACCACCTCAGTTTGGTGGGAATCCCTGTGAGGGCCCAGAGAAGCAAACCAAGTTCTGCAACATCGCGCTTTGCCCAGGTAAGGCAGTTAGAGATTAGAGACCTTCCCTCCAGCAGGTCTCCCCATCTCTGAAGATGCCCACACATGGCTCATCGAGAAGGTCTGCAGCTGTCTCAGCTGGATAAGGACACAGTCTGCACTGTCCCCAGGAGAATTCTTTATAAGGACACGCTGAAGGAGCAACCTAGAGATGATTTCTTGGGTTATTCAGCTCAGTGTTGTCTTCAGTTCAGATTTTCCCTGTGTAATAACTTTCAGAGGACATGTTATATGGGTTGGATCTGGTCTGGCTCAGCTATCACTACTATGTCCAAGATGATCTTGAGCTTCCTACTTGTTGTGGATGGTTTATTTTGCCTGACTGGGCTTGTTGTGCTGGAATTAATAGTTTTACTTGCTAGCAATATACATGCATTAATTCACTGTATATGCAAGTTTTCTCTGTACCTGATCCTGCTTTGGATGATGAGACAGACTACGCGACTCTTGAGAGCTTGCCATGCATGAATTCACTATACATGCATTTTTTCTCTATGCCTGATCCTGCTTCGGATGGTGAGACAGACTAAGAGACTCCTGAGAGCCTTCCATACCATATTTTAATTCTTTCAAGTGTTAAATGTTAAATATTTAGGGTGCTTTTACGTATTAAAAGTATTAAAATATGGCATGGAAGGCTGCTTTCCCTATCCCTGGATTTCACTTCCAAATATCTCTCCTTGAGTTTTGCTTTGAAACACCAGAAATAAACCTCAAGATGCCCATGGCAGGGGGGTTGGGACTGGATGATATTAAGGTCCTTTCCAGCCCTAACTATTCTATGATTCTATGGCTTTTGCCCACTGGAAATCCATTTCTGCTCCTGTGGGTTCCTACCCCTGATCCAGACTGATTTTACCACAGAGTCTTCATGAATGTAGCTCTGGGTGTCCTGGTGATCATCATCTGAACACGAGGGAGCTCCTCACCATTCCCTCCTTCTCCCAGGGTAAAGCCAATTGGCGTTTCTCCAGTCTAATGAGAATCATTATGAGACATTACTACGTCCCCAGGAGAGGAGAGGGATTGTGGGATTGATGAGAACTTTGTGAAAACATTAGTGAGGATCTTCCTGCTATTTCCTACCCAGCTTTCACCTCAGATAACTCTCCTTGGGCTTCTGGCCGCTGTCCAGAAGACTCTGCTGGGAATAAGAACATCCCAGACACACCAAATTGACTCTGTCATAAAAAGACAAATTCAAGAAGTCAGACCTCGCATCGCTTGGGCAATAAAGCACATCCCGAGTTAACATTGATCCGTAACTCATTTAAATACAAATAAACATTTGGATACACCACAGCAAAGGAAGCACAGTGATGGAAAAGACAAGTAGTCCAACTGCAAGACTTCTAATGAATGCCACAAAGAAAATTCAGTGCCTTTGCTGTGCCAAATGAGGAAGGCGTTGAGGGAATCATTGATGCACAACAATGGGCCCTGCTCAGCGCTTGACACACTAGACACTCTGGCTGCTTATTACTGCCCTGCTCTGAGGATTTATTACTACAAGTGGTAAACCTGCTCTGCTGCAGTGACAACAGAGCTTTTGTTCCTCCCAAGCAGTAGATAATGCAGGCTGAGCCTCAGGTCCTTTTTAGAGAGAAAGAGAAGGGGGGAAGACCATACCAGTCTCTGCATAGACCAGAGTCCAGTGGTAGACTCACACTGCAGTGGGACAAAGTCTTTGCTGTGATGGAAGCTTCTCAGCATCTTCTCCAGAAGATATCTTTACATCAGTTCAAGCAGCTAGATGTGCAACACAACCACCTCCATTTCTCCACTCTTTCAAACAGCTTTGAAATGACAGTTCATGAACACATAATCTCTCATCTCAAAGCAAATGACCTGTTCCCTATCCCCAATTGAATGATTGGTTTATGGATGTGGGTCTTTTTCATTTCCTCACCCCTCAATGCTCATACTTGTGCTAAGCTGCCAATGACCACTGCCAATGACCACAGCAGGTAGGGCTTTGGTAAATTGAACTATTTTTTGGTAAACACAACTCTTTTGTTAGATGCAACATCTACTTTGCTACATGCAACAAAGGGGAATGATAATGATGGGCAGGTGCCATCAATCCACACTACTTTCAGTCAGAAATAACATGTTAATTTATATCTGGTAGGATCTCCTTTGTGGGGCTTTGGATCATTTCCAGTGAGGAATCACCTGTCAGTCACCACCTTGCATTTTCCCACTTTAGGATTGATAGGCACTGATGTGAGGTCTTGAATTTATGCATGATGAAAACATCGAGCTTGGATTGCTAAAAACAAGCACCTTTTGCAAGTACCTTTATGCCTGCCTGATTTTTCACACTTTCTGAGCTCATTTGAGCCCCTCTAAACTAACAGTTGCTCATATGGATCTATTTGATGGGGTTTTTTACGTGCTTGCAAACAAAAAGCTGCTCTATAGCAATGAGGATCATTCAGGGCTGTTTGAGTCCTTGCACATTACATAGCAGGCCAGGTTGCATATATTTCGCATGGGCTGACAAGCAAAGTCGAAGAAAATGAGCTGCGATCTACAGCAATGTGATTCGAGCCAGGATTCAGGCTTTTCAGGGATGGATTCAGGTTGTTTTCCTATGTGAGAGCTGGTAGCTAATGAGAGCTAAACAGAGCATGATGACCACTGCTAATGAGAAAGAAGAGCTCCAGGAATAGCAGCCTGGGTGATGTATCTGTTGATCAGGGACCAATTAGGGTGTAGCTGTCACTCTTGGGAATGCCTTGTGCTGTACCAGGCTAATGAGACATATTCATGTTTCTCTCCAAACACGTCCCTGTGCCTGTCTTGTCCCTCCTTTCTCTATTTAATTATCAAAGGCACTGCTGTGTAGAGACATATCAAGCCTGTCAGTGTTAATTCAGCCATGAGAGAAGTACATTGACCACACACGAGCACTGCTCGTGGTCTTCTGCTGGAGCACACCTTTGCTCCAAGCATTTCCTGGCTACCAGCTTGAATTCCTATGAATAACCCTGTGATTCAGGTTTCTGCATGTGCCTTAATGGAAAACAGAGCTTTTGAGTCCTTGTGAAAGTTACCTTCCTGCAGTCTCAAGCACTGCTTTGATGAAAAATGGGTTCCCTCAAAAAGTGCTGATTGCCCGAAATAGGAAATGTCATGGTAATGTATTGGCTTCTTCACAGTTTTCAGTGCAAACATGATCCATGCTCTCTATTTTGATGTTCTGTTGTGACTGGCAATATTATTAATTCCGACTTTTAGGATGGAATGTATAATATCAATAATTTCAACTTTCACGCTCTTATGTAGAGTGTGGACATAAAAACTGAAGTGTTATGGCACTTGCATCCTGATGGGCCATAACAAACCCGTCAGAGGTTGCAGAATGTCCTAACAAATGGCCATTGCCACAGTTGTCTGAATGTTTTCTTAGTGATCTTTGCCCTTTCTCATACTCTGTGACTTTGATTTGTCATCCCCTGCCTTGGTCCCTTGCAGGCAAAGGCCGGAGACTCTTTCTTGCACATTCTTCCTTCCAGAGGGAGAGATTTTCACATTCCGCTCTGTTTTTCTCTCTTTGGGCCACTCAGTGGACGGCAACTGGAATGAATGGTCGAGCTGGAGCTCCTGCTCGGCCTCCTGCTCCAACGGTACCCAGCAACGGACGAGGGAGTGCAATGGACCTTCCTATGGAGGAGCTGAATGCCAGGGACACTGGGTGGAAACCAGGGACTGCTTCCTACGCCAATGCCCAGGTCAGTGACCGACGACTTCTTCTTTCTCTTGGCTCATCTTTCTCTGCAGTCCCATGCAGGCTTTGTAGAATCTTTCTTTGGTGAAGGATTGCTGTTTTTACCAGTAATGCAGTAAAAAGGAGGTTGTGGCTCATACAAATGGACCATGCCAGTCAGAATCCATAGCTGGCAAACGCTCCAGGAGACCCCATGGAGGTGAGTGATTACCCACAGGGGACGTGTCTTTCTAACCTTAGTTACCAGTTTTCAGCATGTGCTTAAAAGCCCCAAACAAAATACCAATCAGTCTCTTTCCTTCACCCCACAATGCTTCAACTTTCCTCCTTTTTTTCCTTTTTGTTACTCTTGTCCTACCAATTCACCACTTCTAGTTATAGTTGAAGCGAACAGGGAAGCAACCTCCATTATATCACAGCTTTGAACCTTATGTATGACAAGGTCTGGCACAATGAAGCATTTCTTCATACCTATATAAGACTTATCACCTACTTTAGTCATCTAGCTGTGTCTTAAAATAATAGTAATAACAGCAATAATAATATTAATAGTAATCATTCTTGCTGTCCCAGTTATTGTAGCCAGCACCTTACATTCAGAATAGTTACCTCGTCTTCATAACTTGGACCATGGGCTCCAAAAGAGTCATTTCATGCAGAAGAAGCAATGAAAACTGAAGCAGATACTAGAGCACACCTAACACAGAAATCTGCATTTCTTACACTGGCACCAGCACTATAGAGTTGCAGTTTGCTGCTTTTTTTACAAGTGGGAAAGGTCATTGCAAAGGGACAGATAGGGTCAGCTGGTGTGAGAAATATTCCAGCCTGGAAAGAAGGTTTGACCAACAAGAAGCCTTCAAGATTGATCAGCAACTGATTTTTCTTTCCATGCTTTTCCTGGCTGATTCCCTACCTCTCTCTGGGTGCCCGATCCCTGTTAGATCAAGGGACTGAGAAGGAGAGGACGGCTAAGATGGAAAGGGTCTTTCTCCCCTTTCCCAGAGAACAGGGACAGCCAGAAACAGCTCAGCTCTTTGAGGCACTTATACCTTGCTCAGGTAAGCAAGTATTGCTCTCTTTATCTACAAGGCAGTAAATCTTCAGTCTGTTATGCCTGTCTCCCCAAGGAATTCCTATCTTCTCTGGTAGCATCACCATCTGCAGCAGAGCATAAGTAGTATTTAACACAGGTATTGGACTTCCCTACATTGTCTCTAGTAGTTTTTGGTGTTTAGGTATCTCAGTCCTTCTTTGTAACTTATGGAGATCTTCAGAAACAAAGGGCCTTACTTGTTCTTAAACACTGATTTCTGAGTTACCTATCAAAGCAATGTTGGTCACGTGCTAAATGGTGTCACTAAAGAAAGCACCAGAAGTTGGAGCTGTCCCTCTTTCTGGAGAAAAGAGGGATCTCCCACCCTCCCAAAAGGAGTTATTTACTCATAATAATACATTAACTTCTAATTAAAACCCAAAATTGTAATCAGCAAACTTAGGTCCTTGCTCTAGTTCTGTCACTGAGTTGGTGTTTTCCTACCTTGCAGGCTTATTATGAAGGCTAATTAACATTTTATAGTGCTTTGATAAATGCCATTGTGAATGCAAAAGAGGTAGCGTTTCCACTGAACGTGTAAAGATGCTGGGAGAAGATACAGTGGAATGAGGCAACATCCCAAACCTCTTTCCAAGGCTCATGAAACAACAGTGAAATGGAAACAGATGGAGGGAGACTTATTTGATGTTTCTTCATGGTTTTCTCACCCAAGGGCTCTGCTGGTCTAAATCCCTGAGCCAGACCTTCTCTGGGAAGGTGTATATTAGCCCATTCATTGTACATCCCAACACATCTGGAGCTATGGACTTTGGCTGCCAGGCTGGTTGAATCCCTGCCTACCTATAGAGTGTTCATGAGCATAGCCCCAAATCTGAGCCTAAGGAAAGAGAAAGGGTTGGTTTTGCAGGGAGTGAAGGTAGTGAGGGGAAACACAAGAACACCCACAACTATTATAGGGCTGCTGCAGTGGGAAAAAGCACACACTGATTTCATGTCTGTTGAGGATCCAAGCAGGAAACCTCCCTTCGCACCAAGTCATGCTCTACTCACCCTGTGTTCCACTGCTCACCTTGTGACCTTGCCTCCTTCTGTTGCAGATTATGTTTGGGACATGACAGGCTGTTTCTCTCCTTTCTTTTGTCTCCAGTGGATGGGAAGTGGCAGGCTTGGGGAGTGTGGGGCAGCTGCACTGCAACGTGTGGAGGTGGGACTCAGAAACGTGACCGTGTGTGCTATGGACCCTTCTTCGGTGGACAGACTTGCCAGGGCCCCAAGGAGGAGTATAAGCAGTGCAATGACAGAAGGTGTCCTGGTATGTAACCTCAGACCTTTCATTCTTTCCTTTGTATGAAGGGGACTTTGGAAAGGGATTCCATGTCCTGTGTCAAAGAGCTGAATGCAACAAGTTCTGATCAAGTCAGACTCTACCCAAAACCCAGCCACATGCCAAGGGCTTCATTTAATCATTGCAGAAGCCAGTGTAACCATGCTGATTTCAGTGAATGTTTGGCAAGTCCCACCAATCTAGCATTGATATTTTTCATCTTTTCATTCCTGCAGAGTCAGAAGAGAAAAGAAAGACACTGTTTGATAGCAAACACTGGTGTCAGAATCTAAAGCTCATGAAGCAGTGAAGTACTGAGAATGCTGCAGTTGTTTCTCACTCTTTACTTAGCCTCTGGAAGACCTACACACCGCTGGCAATTTAAAGAACAGACAGATGCGTCCACATCTGTCAGAGCCTTACCCAACCTTACCCTTCTCATGCTATAGCCATGGGAGGAGCATCCATTAAGGAAAAAGGGTAAAAAAGCTTTAACAGAGGGCAAGTGAGATGTAGAACAAGGGAAAACATGGGATTTAAAGTGAAAAACAAGCAGGAGCAAATACTTGGAAATGAGAATGTTTCTGTCTGCCTCTCACACAGTGTTCAGAGGCCAGGAAAAAGGTCTGCGCACCATTTCTGTTTTCTTTCTCAGTCTGAGTTGAAATTGCTGGTGGGGAATCAATGGCCTGTGTGATGCTGGCAGTCAGATTGCATTGATCATAACAGGCCCTGATGTTTGACTGAAAGGGTAATTAATTGTCAGAGCAGCTGAGTGAGTGACTGGAGGGACTCTCACAATGGTATCCTGGTGAGAAGGAGCATCTCCCTAAAAGACAGGCAGGATCTTGGCGCAGAGGGAGAAGTTTTAGTGCTGAGAGTGGATCTGGAATTTGAAGGCAGGTGGCCCTTCGACTCCCTTGCAAACTGCTGAAGCCGGATATGAAAGCCAAAGCATAGAAGTTTCATCACGTTTAGCTCGAAGATAACTGGGCAAGAGCCTGTGTGACAGCATATTCACTCTTCCCAGCCAAACTCCAATAAAAGGCATCACCTCTCCTTACAAGCTGTGCCTTTCAATTAGCAGTGGCGTGTGAGAATCTCTTCTAACTCAGCCACAAAGCTTTTCCTCACCATAGAAAAGCTTAGCAAGGGGCTGTCTGGTGGTGTCTATGGAGTGATGCAGATTTAGTTCAGCTTCAGTGTGTGCCAGCTGGGGCCCTGGCAGAACAAGTCCAATCTTTTCTTCTCTTTCTGCAGGGGCTGATGCCTACACAGTGCTCAAAAGGAAAAGGCATGTCTCGGGGACCGAGCCCTGCTAGGGTTCAACACCAGAAGGGTCTCACTGGAGTCATTAGCTTACAAAGGAAGGGAAGTGTGGGGAGTCATCAGATTCCCACTCAATTTGTTCTTGAGAATTTATCAAATGCTGACATGAGTTGATTTGAACAGAAGAATTGAGCTTAATTGGGTTAGTTATTAACATCTCCCAGTTCCTCTGGTGAAAAGGGCTTTGTTATGAATCAACATCAGAAAGAAAAAGTAGAAATAAAAGAAAGAGGGTGAAGTGATTTTCTCCTGGCCCGCGCATTGCTTCTGCACTTGCTGGCAAGACAGTGCCAATCAGCGTATACCTAAAGAGCATCTCTGATCCACAGCAACCCTCAGTGGTCCCCAGGGAGACTTCAGGGGTGAGGAGGCCAGGAAGGTTTGACAGGTCAGAGGAGAAGAAAGGGGAGGTCAGATGTGAACACAGCCCCTCTCTGCTTTTTGATGTGCTTTTCGTCTTATTGCTGAGGGTGGTAGAAGCATCCCATGCCCCAAACTCTCATTTGAGCCAGTCTGATGTGGAGAATCTGTGATCACTGGTCCAGGAGGCAGTTTTGCATTGAGCTCCCGCTCTGCCACAGGCTCTCTGGGTGACCATGTGCCAGTCACAACTGAATGGCTTAATGTATCTGTCCTACAGCTTCATGTCAACAGGTTGGAAATGAAACTGCTTCTTTTTCACTCATGTTCTGCCTTATCCACTGAAGCTGTTGGCATAGGGAATAGTTCTGCAAATGTGCAGAGCGCAGCAGGGGCTCTGCTTCTCCTTCAGGATTTCATTACAACAGTGATCACTCAAAAGGGAATTCAGAAACAGAGGAAGGAACATCTGTCTCCAAGCAGAGATGGCAACTTGTTCATTACAGTGTCTACTGGGGAGGAATCTGCAGCTGGGGCTGGAGCCAGATAGCCTTGGAGCTTGACTTCAGGAGCAGTGATGTTTAGGCAGCTTTTGGGTCTTGAATGAATCCTTCAAAGAAGCAAATGAATCCTTCAAAGAAGCAGGACTCCCATCAGGGATTGCAGTGATGGGACAACGGGTGATGAGTTCAAGCTGAAGCAGGGGAAGTTCAGGTTAGATATAAGGAAGAACATATTCACTTTCTTTACTGTGAGGGTGGTGAGGTGCTGGCATAGACGGCCGAAAGAAGCAGTGAATGCTCCGTCCAAGGCATTTACACTGTGAAGGTCCTGAGATGACCTATGTAAGCACATCCATTGCACAGACCCTTTTAGAAGGAAGCCTTCAGGTCATCACTGCCCTGCAGCTCTCTTGGGAGCAACGTGGAAACTCAAGGGCTCCCTCTTCTTTATGGCAGATGAACATTTTCTCTACAATCCTGACATGTCCCTACTGGCACCACTGGACCCTCTTATGGGCAGCACTTTCCTGTATGGGAAGGAAGCTCAGCAGGTACCTGCCAGGCTCCATAGCCTGGATTTGGCTTTGTGGTTGCCTTTGCTAACCAGTTGCAGGCACACATTTAGCTTCCTTGTTATCGGTAGCTTCACCTGCACAGCAAATAAAATCTGTATCAAAATCCTTTAAATGAAGGTGTTTCTCCTCCTGACCCTCTCCTTCAAGAGTGATAAAAAGCTTTAACACCATCCTCTTGGCTTCCTCCGTTTTGCATGCTGTAAGTGATGAGCTTCTCAGCACAAAGCTCTCTTGTGGTGAATGTTCTTCTCCCAGGTCCCACCAACTCTGGGGACAACTCAGCTCCTCCCACAGATGGAAGCATCCGAACACCTCCTTTCAAAGGGTTTTTAGTGTGACATCTCAAAACACATTTCTGCAGCATCCTGGACTCTGCAGCAGTGTTTGGAAGTGAGCTGCTCATACAAATCCAGCCTCTGGGTGCTCAGACCTTCTCCCTGTGTCCTTGCATAAGACACAGACCTGAATGAAGTCCACCCAGAGGACATGTCTTTTCATCTACTTGTCTCTTTCCTTCATTATTACTCCATTTTATCTATGTCAAGCCTCATTTTAGACACGTCCAACCATGCAGGTGGTGATCCTGAAGGATGGAGGGAGTCCGGACCCATGCACTTCACACAGAAAGGGTGCTCATGAAAAGAAACACCCAACTGGGTGTAGCAACAACAGCTTTCTTACAAAGAGCTGCCACAAGTGTGTTAGTGGACTTTCCTAGGTTGTTACCTTCAGGATGGATGGATTCCCAGTTTACAGACAGGCAGAGCAAACCCAGTGAGATAAGATGGCTTTGTCAGAGGCCATGCATGAAGCACGCTTGAGCTGGGAGTTCTCCTCCAGGCCTCCTGGCTGACACAGGAGTTCTATTCTTTCCAGACCACATTCCCTTGTTTCCTCTTTCCATTCCTTTTTCCACATCCCTTCTGGTAAGGAAGCTTTACCAATGGAGTTTTTCCTTCCTTGCAGAGCCCCATGAAATCTGTGATGAGGAAAGCCTTGGCCCTGTGGTTTGGAAAGAGACGCCCGCTGGGGATGCTGCTGCTGTACGGTGTCCTCGCAATGCCACTGGTAAGGATGACTGCATGCCTTGGCCGTGGAGCCTGCACCACCCTTGGGGTATCCTTCATCCTTTGCCCCCTGGATGAGGAGAACCTGGTTGTGGGAGGACAAGGCAAGCAAATGGACTTTCCTCCCTTCACACAGAGCTGGGTTTCTGTGATCCTTCTTGGTTCATACTGGAGAATGCGATGTGGTGTCCCATAAACCTGCTGCCTAACCCTGAGACAGCTTTGCAATTAAGAGTCACTGTGATATGTTCTCCCCATTACCTACAAATAGCTCTGCAAAAGCAGGTAGAGCTTTATTAAAGTCCCCTAGAATTGGGTGCTATATTTCTCTCCACTGCCCTTAAAAGAAGCTAGTATCTGAAAGCAGGAAATCTGAATTTCACTGTTCACTCACATTTAGGTGTTTTCCTCTCCTTAGAAATCATAGCAACTCTCTGAACACTTCTTCAGGTGCTCAAGTTGGCAGTCTGATCATGGTGGTGTGAAGTGGTAGGAACTGGGCATCTAGATGACTATATCTGTTGCACTATCTGTTGTGACTATAGCCATGTGTTCCCAAAAGGAGTGGAAAACAGTGCAAAGAAAGCTCCAGGAGACATGCTAATGGAGCTTGTCCTCAGTTGGATGTTTCTAACTTCCATGAAGGAACAGAAATGGGGTAGCAGGGTCGATAATGAGCATAAAGGTTTTACTTTGTTTGAGCGAGGTTGCCAGATAGAGACAAAACCCCTGCAGTTCTGAATTGCATAGCCTGGGACAGTCGGTGTCATCCCAAATGCTAACCTAGAAGAAGGGCTGTAGCCATAAAAAGGTCACCGAATCACTTAGTGATAGCCATGGGATTGTGGACCCAGCAAAGTTGCTCCTCAGAGGCTCTCCAAATGGCAGCATAATTGCTTAGGAAAGGTGATCACTCTTCGCTTCCTCTTTGCTGCTATGTCTGTTTCTCTGCATCGCAAAGGCATGTGATTACCACTGCAAAACCCACTGTAGTCTGAAGCTATGGAAAGACCTGGGGGAGGACTGCAAGCAGCTTGTAGAGCAATTCAGCTGATGCAAAGGTGCTGCTGATGGGTGTTTATTTTCCCCAAGACTGTGTAGGCAGCACAAGCCACTGTGGCTGGTTCAGTTGCAGGTACCAAAGCATGCCGCCTGGGGAGGCTCGTGGGACTTCCTTAACCAGGAATAGAGCTGCCCTCTAGGACAGAAGAAACCTTTCACCTTCACTAACCAATGTCCAGTTTGTTAGGTTTGGGGTTTGTTCCCTTCTTTTCCTCTCCTGCCCTCAATAAGAAAAAGCAGAAGAAATAAAAATACTCTGCTATATGTTTGCACATGTTGTTCAGGCATCTTCAAGATGCTGCTTGTGCTTATAGGTATCCCTACATGAATGCACGGACCAATTCTGGATAAGCTCCATGGAGGTGCTTGGCTTCTCATCCTGCTTCTCACCCTGTTTCTTTCCACTTCCAGGGCTGATCCTTCGAAGATGCATTTTAGATGAAGAAGGGATAGCTTATTGGGACCCTCCAACATACATCAAGTGTGTTTCTATTGATTACAGGAACATACAGATGATGGTAAGGCAGACCAGCTTCTCAGCTCAGCAGGTTTGAGATCCCCCCAAATGCTTGTTATGCTGCTACACTTACAAAAAGGAAGGAAAGCAGCATTCTAAGTTTGGACCAGATGATCCTTGAGGTCCCTTCCAACCTGGCATTCCATGATTCTGTGATTGATTTCCATGTGAAAGGGAGATGTCATCTCTTTTCTCTTACTGTTATGATCCTTGAGGTCCCTGCCAACCTGGCATTCCATGACTCTGTGATTGATTTCCATGTGAAAGGGAGACGTCATCTCTTTTCTCTTACTGTTTTTGTCTGCTTAACTTATGAAACATGAGCACTGTATAGACAAAGAACGGTTCCTCATTGTGTATTGATTATCTAGCTTGGCAGAATACAAGTTCTACCAGGCCTTTCATGTCACATTATCAGTACGAATCACTGTAACCGTATCACCTTTAAATGAGCCACTTACTTTTTGTTGGTCTTAAATTCATTTTTTGGGATGAATTCCTGCCGGTCTCTTGCGGCTTGACTTTAAACAGCATTGCCTTTATGAGAACCACTCTCTACAAACAGTACCAAATTGGTTATAAGAAAACAAGATTCTGTTAGCTGGCTTTAGGTTATGAACAGAATAGCGTCTGTGTAGTAAAATAATCTCTTCTGGTCCTATGCACAACCTTTGCTTTGTGGGCATACAGCAGTTTCACTTCTGCTCTCTTACATTTTAAAATACCACAGACTTTGAGGCCAGCCAAGATTGTCAGATTCATCTAAGCTGCGCATTGAATTACAGAGAAGGTCAAGAACCTTCCCCCAGCAATTCCTTCACTGAGCTCATTAACTTGGCTTGGTCCTTCAAGTTTGTCATCTTTCATTCTCTTTCTCAGACCAGGGAGCATCTTTCCAAAGCTCAGCGTGGGCTGATGGGAGATGGGATGTCAGACGTGCTCCAAAACCTTGTGGAAATCTCCCAGGATGGGACCAGCTACAGCGGGGACCTATTGTCCACCATCGACATACTCAGGAATGTGACAGAGATCTTCCGTAGGGCTTATTATAGCCCAACTTCTGGGGATGTGCAGGTGAGCTAAAAGGCATATGCTGGAGACCAAGGCCAGATTGCAGATGTGTGTGCATGCTCAGAGTTTGATTACAGTGCTAATGAAAAGCCAGAGTATTTGCTGCCCAAGTGTCTTTGTGCAGTAATAAACTCTCCTTTTGAGGTGGTTCTCCCTTGCTTGTAAGTTAAGAGCTTGAAAACCAAAGTCACTCTGAACTATTGCAATCTGATAGCCCTTTCATGTAGAGTCTAATTGATCTGAGAAGGTTATTTGGAAGAGATTTCAGTCTAATGACTAGAGGTAAGATGATCCTATAGTATTTGATGCCTGGATGCTGATATAGGAGGATGCCTTGATGGCTTCTCATCCCAGGTTTTCACTTTCAGCAGTTCCATGCAGAGTGATTACAAGATATACTCTTGGGACAGGTCATCACCTCATGGCTTGAAACATTAAACTGATCCTACAGGATCTGCAAAGGGTGGTAAAAAGAGAGGAAGAAAATCAATGAACTTGAAATATCTTATCTCTTTCCTTCTCATGGCACGCTGTAGAGGTACTACCCTCTTGATCAGTCACTGCTTCTTTTGCCTGGTCATGGGCTAAAGAAGATCATAAAGTTTCCATATGCTGGAAATAACAGAAATAGTAAAAAATAATATAGGAAGGGATTTATATAGGGCAAGATAATCTGGTTTTAATAAGTTTCTGCCACACATCTCCCTAATCTGCTCTTAAAACCCTTCAGTAATGGATACAAGGCATATTCTCAGTCCGATGCCTTAGCAGATATACTAATCATAGTGAAAAAGGCCTTATTGCCACCTGTTATGTCATTAGCATCCTCAAGGTCAGAGGCTTGTGAAATGTTGTGGGACCCTTTGGGAATGGGAACATGGGAACAGCTGATTCACACATGTTCCTCGTGAATCCCTGTGTCCTTCCCAGCCTGGGCTCCATTTGCCTAACCACCTCTTTTTACCTCTTTTCTCTCTTTTCTCCAGAACTTTGTCCAGATCATCAGCAATCTTTTAATGGAGGAAAACCGGGAAAAATGGGAGGAAGCTCAGCTGGTATGGACTTTCAGCACTTTCCCTGAAGCAAAGCAAGCTTTCAGCATAGGCTTAAGCCATGACAAGGGGAACTTCCAAGTGTTTGCATGACCTTCTAGCTCTTCTTCACCACAGTGTGTTGCACGCAACATATATCTGTTTGAGCCACAAAATACCTTCTCCATGCACTAATGGGTGTTCTTGGATAGATCCTTATGATGAAAGAGACAACTCAGGCGCAGTCAGCTGTAGCCAGCTTCAGAGTTGACTGCCAATCAGCTGATTCATGCAACTGATCATGCACGTGAGCTTAGTGCCAGGCTGAGTTGTACTTATGGAGTTATTCAGTGAGCCACAGAATCTCAGAACTAAGCCAGAGCTTCTGCATGAAGAACAGTGTAAAACTGCTGGTAAATACCAAATCCTAGGTAGCATGCAGAGGTGAAGCTTGGTTTGGGGTTGATAACCCTGCTGTAATTCCACTCTTTCCTCTTGCTAAGATGAAGAGATGGGATTACGTGGGTTTGAGTTCTTGGCTATAAAGATGCAGGATAGGAAGGATTTTCATTGTTCAGAGCTGGGCTCTGCTCAGCTGAGATTCTGGTTCTGCTCAGCGTAAGTTGAGCAAGGGCTCCATTGTATTTTAGTTTGGAAGTAGATTATCTTAAGGCCCTTTCCAACCCTAACTATTCTACGATTCTATGATTTTCTCTATGTTGGGGATCCTGCTGAATAATTCTGTAGCTAAACTCTCATGTATTGGGGAAGGTGTTTTTTTGTTTTTTATCTGTGTTGTATTTGGTCCTTATCTCTTCAACCGCAGTTGAACTCTCTGCTTGGGCTGGTGACAGACCTTTTTCTTATCCCTTTTCCATTCCCTTGGTGACCTCTTGTGCTGCTTGATGTTGTCATCTCACTATAGCTTTTGAGCATTGCATCAGAGTGAAATAGTTCTGACTTAGACCCTCAGGTCAGGAGAATGGGCCCATGATTATGCTCATTCCTTTCGCGTCCGTTCCTCAGTATTGCACCATGGACACAAACACCAGCTCAACGTGCAAAATAACCTAGACAAGGAGTACAATTCAGCCTTTGTGAGAGATCACAGTACTGTGGAAGGTACACGGAGGTATGGGTCAGAACACGGAAAGTTCGTTTTTAACCACTTCTTATTGCTGCAAAATTCTTCAGGGAGATCTGCAAATACCAAACAATGAAGAAAAAAGCACCCAGCACAAAAAGCAAACCCCAGCATCCTGTTATATTTACACCAGGAAGGAAAGCCTTTGGGAAAAACTCTAAACATCAGGTTTTGGCACAATCATTGGCAGTCCAGAACATGAGGCAAGGACTTGAATGCGTTTCCTTCATGCAACACAAACTCCACCAGGAGCTGAGCCTTTTGTACGTGTCCTTCTCCTCTTTTCCCCTTGAGAGCCATTGTTTTCCCATTGCATTTAGGTAAGGATGACATGACCTGCCTCCAGGTGAGATAGATGGACATGATCCTGGGCAAGTGGCTGTAGGTGGTCCTGCTTGAGCAGGCAGGTTGGACCAGATGACCAAAATCAATCAGCTTGTTACCCCAAGAGTCTGTGACCAAATCATTAGTTTCAAGCCTAAAGGTGGGTGCACATATTGCAGCATAGAGCAGAAGAGACTGTCAAGTTGTCACGACAACAGGGAAACCCTGTTGATCCCCTTTAAGACAACTACTGCTTACTCTATGTTGTAATTCATTCCCACCGTCTTTCCCTGTACAACCTCCTCTTTGCAACTATAGACAGCTGCAGTCCAGCCTGCTGCCAGCATCACCTGCACAAGGAGTGGAACCATCATGGGGACAATGTTTGCCTGGCATGTATTGCAGTGGGAACCAAAAAGAAAGCCCAACTCCATGACTTTAAGACACAAATTTTCATGAGCTGGATGGCAACAGAGGTTTTGGCAGTCTCTGTCCTTCCTAAAAGCTGCGGGACCAAACTGACACTCCATGTTTCATATGACTAACCAGTTCTTTTAAAACAAGGTATTTGGCTCACAATTTGCTTGTTAAAAGTAAACCCAGCTTCATTGCAGAGTCGCATCCCAAAACCCTGTGTCCCCCTGGGCAGAGATGTGGTTCAGGGAAAATAAAACCCAAAGAACCCTGAAAAAAAAGCATTCAGAGTAGGGCTAACGTGGGTTTTGAGGACATTCAGTTGGTCATTATATGATAAAATCCTCAAGGACAATGGCCAGTGTAGCGTGAAGTTGGTTTGACCTTGTGATTTCAAACTGTAATAGAATATGAAAGTCTGCTGTTAAAAATAGCTTCCTCAGTCACTTCTCCTCCTTCTGTGTACACCTGCGGTACTGGCAGGACTTTCTGATCTGATCCTCATGAAGTTTTAACCTTACTTAGCTTTCTTTAGATAGACACACAGAGAGACATGCATGGCTACCCCTGCACTCCTTGCCTGTACAGTCAATGGCTCAGCCTTCCTTCTGCCTCCATCCAGTCCTGCTGTCCTGCTTGTCCCCAACTGTCCCTTTGGCTCTGCTCTGACACCTCAGAAGGTCTGGATTATTGTGAAGAACTGAAAACACTGTGAAAGTGGTGGAAAAGAAGAGATATTTGGAGCTGAACTGCTTTTCTTCAGCCTCACGTCGTATTTGCTAAGCCCCTGGAGGCAAACGTGCTTTGAGGAACAGATAGGTAGTCAGCACAGCTCATTTCAAGTGGATTATCATTTATTAAACATGTCACTGGAAAACTAGTTATTGTTTAACAGCTTTGTGTTAGTCTGGTAACATGCAGGCAAAGAAGAGGTGTTGCCAATATCTTCATCACTGGGGAAACACAAGGAAAGACAAAAGAGACAAAGAAGCTCTAAGACAGCCTGGGACCAAGATGAAGCAACTTGGTTATTTGAAGAGTGAGATCCTGACAGCAAAACAGGAAAGCACAAAACCAGATGTTATTTTGTGGATAGGATTATGTGATCTGGTGCCTGGGATTCAACATTAGTCCATGGAGGTCCTTTGGTGTGATGGCTTTTTAACTGTTCTGGTGGAAGGTAATGTTTTTTGGGCTCCCTCTCAATAGGTAGCATCCTACCCTACCATCAAAAGTAGTCCAAATATGCTTCCCAAACCAAGTATCACAACACCTGAGTTTCAGGGAAGTCTAAGGCTTGGGAAAAGCTTTTGACAAAGGGCAAAGCTTCAATATATCAACATGGACAAATCTTCACCCTCTGGCATGATGTGTCTAGATGTGCAATTGCAAATGCCTCTGCCTTGCTGACAACTAGGTTGGGCCAAATACTCCTGTCAATGGACTTGGAAAACAAGAAGAGCATGCTTTAAAGCGTGACTGCTAAGAGTCTGCCAAGCATGTTTCTCTTCTTGAACAGGAACAGGACCATAATGAACATGTATCCTATGATGAACAGTATCTTATCTGCTCTGGATGGGGTTTCTTCTAGCAGGGGTAATCCTAAGGAAGGAAAAGAGATGGGCAGGTTTTCTTCTACTCCAGAAAGTCTCAGGTATTTCCCTTTGCTTTGCTTTGCTTTGAGATACTGCCCTCCACCCTAAGTTTTATCAATCTGAAAGTCATGTTATCATTTCTTGCCCTGTTCTTTCTATTTTTTTCTAGGCTTCCTTTTAGGATTTCTAAATCCTCATTCTTCACAGCACCATAATACTCCATTATAGCCAGAGTATGCTTCCAGTACATGTGTGAGGACAGAAACCATTGCCCTCGGAGAAACTCCTGCTGTGCTCATTAGTATCTATGCTACTAAGTATTCTCTGTCTCTCTGCAGATAGGACCAAATGCCAAGGAGCTGTTCAGGCTCATGGAGGATTTCATTGATGTCATTGGTTTTCGCATGAAGGATTTCCGGGATTCCTACCAAGTGGCGGACAATCTCAGTGAGTGGATTTGCACTCCTCGTGTTGGGCAGAGACCCCAGGAAGCTGTAATTACAGTGCAATATGTATAACCTGAGCTGTGGGGAGGGAAGGAGGGAAGGCAGAAGGCAGTGGAACATTTAAAGGTCTGGGAAATGCAGGGGTATTCATAAAGATGGGGTTGCTTTTCTTCAAGTATGTTACGACTTCAACAAGATGTCCACAGAGAGATCTGAGAGATATCTATAGAAGCATGAATGAAGAACAGATGATTAACTGAGCAGAATTAGTGGCTTCCTCTTATTTCTTTAACACAACCGCAAAGCAGCCAATGAGCTGATCAGGCAGCAAGCAAACAGCAGGCAGTATTTGATTTATGCTGTATGCACAATCACAACATGGGACGTGTTGCCAGAGGATGTTGAAGAAGCCAAAAAGTACAGATGGGTTCATGATGGGATTAGGAAAATGCACAAAGGAGAGGTCCACTGGTGGCTGTTAAAGTTGATGATCTGGATACAGCCACTAGCTGAGGAAGTCCTGCTGATTATTGGAAGCTGGAAGGACAAGCCAAGAGTTGCCTTGCTCTGTTCTTCCTCACATCTTCTTAACAGCAGCTACTGTCCACTACTGGAGACAAGAACTGGAGTAGCCTGACCAGGTTTAGTGCAGGCAGGTCCTTTTCAATGAACAGAGGTATGAGCCCTAATAGCTTGTGTCATCTTCTTTCAGGCATAGACATTACCTGAAATAGCATCAGTCCTATAGCTATCAAGATCGAGCCTCACTTGTTCTGCTCTCTGATTTCCTGCTATTGCTTCCAATGGGTTTTTCAGCCCATGGGAATGTATTGAGTCTGGTTATACTAACTGCTTTTGTTCCTTGCTTCCCTCTAGTCCTCGGCATTCACAAAATGCCTGCTAACGCAGCAACTGACATCACCTTCCCCATGAAAGGCTGGAGGGGCATGGTGGACTGGGCCAAGAACTCGGAGGACAAGGTCACTGTCTCCAAGAGCATCCTGTCTTCTGGGCTCACAGGTAGGCTGCACAACCTGGGCCCTTCAAAAGAAAATGTCTTCATTCATTCCATTTGGTTGGTCTTCAAATTGTCCTTTTTTGTGAGCTGGATTTGCCCACAAAAGCTTGATCAGCAAAAGCATTGCTGAATGCAAATAAGGCTTTTAGATATGACCTGACCAAGAATCAAACCTAAACTCCTTGCAAAAGTTCAGGAGCAGGTTTAGGACCTGGATGTGGATGTGTATCTTCTAAATAAGCAGCATATTTAGGGAAGAACAGGAGCTGACACAAAAAGTGAAGGCAGTGTTGCACTGATGATTGCTTCTTCCAAGGCTTCTCAACCTGGGAAGAAATGCAAACATCCCTGTGTTGCTGGGTCACTCTGTCATTGATGCATGTGGGTGCTGAACTGAGTCTGTAATCCTCTGTGGGCCATGTTGGGTGCTGAATGGAGTCTCTCACACCTCCCTGAATAGGCTGGGTTACAATTACTGGTAGTGAACAGTGCTTGCCTCAGTGGGTACCATATAGGAATGATAAACCAGTGCAAGAAAGGAAGGTGCTATAGGACCATGGTTCTGCCACCTATCACCATGACCATGTAGGCAAACAATGCTGTAGATAGACACCAAGTCTGGACCTAGCTCTGATAAGGCCATCTAAGGGTAAGCAGCAGGGGATAAGTGCTCCAGGCTCAGCAACCAATGGATCTGGGTCTGCTGCATGAACAGGCTTTGCTAGATTGTGGGTTTATGGCAGCTTACTGCCCTCAGAAATGAAATGCATGGGCATATATAACTGAGGTCACTGACTCCACAGAAGAAGGAGGTAGAGTGTGGAGTGGGAGCGCTGGATGCATCAGTCAGGCTGACCTGAAGGGCTCTGGGGTGCTCTACTGGAGCCTTTACCTGGATGGGAGTCCCAGGAACCAACACACTTACAGTGCTCATCCTGTGGCAGAGAACTTTAGTGTTAGACAGGATTGAGCCCTGAGTTTTCAAAAGCAGGACCCTTAGCTGGGCCTATTGCTGGGAAATGGTAGGTTTTCCTTCTAGATGCTTTGGTGCTTGCTGTGTGTGGTCCTAGTGGCTTGATAGAGCCAGGTGCTGGCTGCTGCACCAGAGACTGTGAGCTGTTACTGTCAGAAGACCTGTGGTCTTTCCTTGTCATACCAGGAGCTCTTGTCATGGGCTTCCTTACTAGGGATGGAAACAACGCAGCCATCATTTCTACCTGGGGAACCTGAGGCCAAGACCAGCTAAGTAACACCCTCAAGGGTAAACAGTGGCAGAGCAAGGACCATGTCAAGCACTTCTTGTGTTCTCTTGTGCCTTGAAGACAGTGTTAACCCCCTGGGAGAAGTTGGGGTATGTTGGGAGGGTTATTACAGCTTATCTGAGGATGTTGTGGAGCCTTCACCTTTGAAGACCTTTAATCACTTGTTGGAAAACTGCTGGCACCAGACATAGGCAGAGCTGATCCTAAAGGACTGGGAAGCTGCCTCATCTGCTGCCCTGTGGTGCTGTTATCCAGATTTCTCTTAGAAGCATCCTCACACAGAGCTGCTGTAGGGGCCTCCAGCAGTAGTCACTGTGAAAACCAAAGGTAACATCTACCCTGAAGACCTAACTTCCCATTGGTCTTCACTTCTCCATGGTTTCCTGCATTCTGTTGTCTCTGCTTTGTTCAGCATCCTACACTAGTAATATCATTTTGAGGGTTTACTCAGTGTTTAACAGAGGAGATGCATCTCGATTAGTTGTGATCCTCACCTTTCTTTGGCTGCAGGGAATAGGGGCAATTATCTACCTCTGTTACAACCAGGATCCTTTGCCTTCTTGGGAGGGTGCTGTGATAACCCAGGGTTTTTCATGCTTAGTCTCATGGGAGCACACATTGCTTCTGTAAATGCCCTAACTGCGTCTCCTGAGCATAAGGAAGGAAAACCCTTTGAAGGCAGTAGGATCCTTGTTTGCATAGGGATTCATGGGAAAAGCCAAAAGGCTGTCCCAGCTTTCCTGAAGAACTAAGGCTTATTCAGTTGCTCTGCAAGCCTGTCTATCAGTATCTCCTAGTTATGCTTTCACCAGCTATCCCAAACTTGAGCCCAGTTTGACAAAGAGGAAGATAGACATGCAGAGCTGTGTTTGCTCTGCACTGGTGGAAAGGGAGCTGTATAAATTCAACTCTAGTACGAGACACCAGAGAAGTCCCTCCTCAGGGCGATTCCCTTTCTTCAGCCTTGGTTTTCACCCACTCATTTGCTTTTTCCCCCCCTTCAAATTTGGCTTCAGGGTTGCCTCTGCTGCTTGTGCTTTATTTAGGGAAGATCTTCTTGTTTTCAGCTGGACACTGTGATGCAGAGGGGGACAAGGAGCAGAAGGAGGTCAAATGATGTGCCCAGAGGTCACACAGATGATTCAGAGGCACATCTGGGACCACAGCCTCCCGAGGTGGTGCATGAGTTGTGGGGTCGCACCAGGCACAATGGGCCATCTCCCCTTCTCGGCTGCCCTTGTCGGCCCAAGTGCAGCTCTTCTCTCTGATGGCTCGATAGCTACAGACGGGTCCGAATGCCTCTGGGTGGCTGCAAGAGTCCTTTCCGCCCTTCAGATTCATCTGCTGTGGTGCTGTCGGAGGAATTAGTGGGATTTCTTAATGAGGGAGCATCAGGGCGATCATTCAGGATGAGTGAGTCTCGTGTGAGGGTGGATGCTCGGGGTGCTGGGTCACCGCAAAGGTGCTGAGCCCTTCCTTGGTGCGAATGAAGACCTACTGTGGTGGCAACGGGCACTGCATCCTACCATCATCATGCTGGCATTGGCCGTGCCACAACAGAGACCCCATCGGTGCAAAGCCTGATCCTTCAGCTGGGTGTCCCATGGGGACTAGTGGCATTCCCAATTGTCTCAGTGCTGTTATCTCTCCTTTCCTTTGGTGTCCTGCAGCAACGGAAGATTCCTCTGTCTTTGTGGTGGGGACCGTGCTATATCGCAACGTGGGCAACATCCTCTCCCTCCAGAGGTAAGGTGGGCTGCTGGAGAGGGTGAGTAGCTGAGGATCAGCTTTCCTGATGATCCCTTTGCCTCAGAGCCCTGGTGTTCCAGGGAAAAAGGAGGGTATGACAAGACAGACTTTGACTTGCAGCACAAATACATTGACCCCATTGACTGATGCTGTGTGTTCAGGTGGGGACAGGCTCATTCATCACAGACATCACTTACTGGAAGGTATCCTCCATCCACGTGCAGCTCCGTGCACCCCAGATATGAGGGGAGGCACAGCGCTGTTACCACTGTCACATCTTTCCCTGCATCCCTTTGCACCCCAGGAATGGATTCTCATGCTGCCCTCCTCATCCCAAGGGATTCTGGGGAGGCTGACAGATGGGGAATGCTCAGCTGACTTAATTCTCCCAAGCTGCTGGGGAGGTGCCAGCCATGCTGAGCCCTCTGAGAGCATCACAGCAGAAGACAGGCTTGGGGAGAAGAGAGCGGAGCAGCGGCACGCCTGGCTGCACATGTCTACCATGTTCCAGGCCTGCAAACTGCCTCGGGCACCAAAGCTTTTGTGCTCAGCTCTCTGCTTTCTTCTCTCCTCTCCCTTTCTCTCTCGTTATCTCCTTCTCTTTTCCTTAAGGCCGGTACTGAGGCAGTAAATTAAGCATCCTAAGGCACCTTCTAAATCTGTTCTGCACTGATTAGCGTGAGCCCATTTACCATAAACACCAGGGCATCTCTCCTCGCAGATAATCATTTAAATACCTACAGATTTAGCACTGACAATGGCAAAAGAGCTGCGAGTGAGTGCAGAGAGGAATTAGCAAGCCAGCCAACTGTATTCTGTAATATCTTCCATTACAGCAGTGGGAATTAGATCAGAAGGGCAATAAACATCATTGGCTCAAATGATCCAGTGGTATTTCAGCTTCCTCTGGCCAAGCAGTGAATGAGCTCTGATAACCAGCAGCCACAGCTTCCGAACATGATTCCCACAGGAGATCTGATTTAAGACATTCCTTAATTAAAGGACAGTCCCTCTTTAAAAGAAATACGGAGTTCTGAATCACCTGTGGAGAGTAAAAGGAAAAGAAATACAGAAATACAAGAAGCAGCAGCAGCAGAAATGTACCTCTTACTCCACTACCATGTAAATGGACACGGCATTAAAAATAACCATATAGCTGTATAGCACCTGCTTATAGGGTAAGAATACTTCCAACCACAAAGGAAAGCAGCTATTCCTGGGTACACATGAGCAAGAAGGACCCAATTCCTGTGTTTGACCATATTGATTCAATTCAGAGTGATGTTAATTTAACTCAGCAAACAGCACCAGCTGAGCCGTTCCTGATTGTCGCCATTTACTTCCCCCAAGCAGTGAGTCCTTATCTGATCCACACATTACTCTGTCCTCTTGGATGCAGAGAGCCCTGTGGTTTTTGCAGCTGTGACAACTGGGATGGGATACACACAATACCTGATTTGTCAAGAAAGTGGTGCTTGGTCCCATATGGACACTGCTGGTGAGGACAAAGGCAGCAGCTGGAGAATCAACAGCCGGGTACCTGACAGCCCCATGTACCAAACAGCATGTTTACAGCTGTTTATGAGCCCCCTGAGCTCATCTGAACTCCTGTCCAAGCAGCATTTTGATGTGTTTTGCTTCGTTTCCAGAAGCTGGATTGCAATGTGCTGTTAGAAAAGATGACTCCTCTTCTTCCTGAAAGATTCCCCGTGATGCTGAGTCTCTGGCCTCCCCCAGCAAGCTGTTCAGATGCTTTATTGCCTTCTCTTCTAGGAGATTATCTCTTATTTTCAGGCTGAGTTTGTCTGAATTTCACTTCCAGGCACTGAGCCTTCAGGTGGGCGACTGAAAACTCCCCCACATGCAGCAAACCATCAGACATGCCTCTCAGCATAAACCTTTTGTCTGGTTTTCTAGCACCTGGATCAATTTTGTGTCTCTCCTTTGAACTGTTTCCCCACCTCAAAGTGGAATTGAACCCCGCAGTACAATGGCATCCTGAGAAGAAGGGGTGTATAGAGATGTTTGCTTCATCTCATTAATCCCACCAGGATCCCTTTGGTCCTTTCTGTCACAGCTCTTTGCCCTGAAGTCAGTCTCCCTGGGTTCATTCTGGGCTATGGCTCCCCAGAGCAGAGCCATGTTCTGCATACAGACTTTGCATTCCCCAAGCTCAGACGCACTTCCTGGCTCTTGGATGCACTGGGATATTTTCTGGTTGTGCTGTGACTACTTTACCATTAAGAAACCTTCACAGTCTGCACTTGCAGCTCAGAAACCAACTGTATCCTGGGCTGCATCAAAAGGAGCATGACCAGCAGGTCGAAGGAGGTGATCCTGCCCCTCTACTCTGCT